>JAURSC010000058.1:0-314261 GCA_030788265.1 Drosophila americana | reverse complement strand
AAGATCGGATTACTATATCATATAGCTGCCATAGGTACGATCGGTCGAAAATTAAGTTGTTGTATAAAAAAACCTTTTGTTTTTTAAGATATCTTGACCAAACTCGGCATTTATAAGTTTTGCTATTCTCCTCATATACATGATAAATACTATTTAGGTGGGAGCACTATATCATATAGCTGCCATAGGAACGATCGGTCGAAAGTTAAGTTGTATTAAAAAATTTTGTTTTTCAAGATATCTTGACCACATTCGGCATTATTAGTATTACTATACTTCATATTTAGGCAAAATCATATTAAGATCGGATCACTATATCATAAAGCCGCCATAGGAACGATCGGTAGAAAATTAAGTCGTTGTATGAAAAAACATTTGTTTATCAACATATCTTGACCAAACTCGGCATTTATTAGTATAACTATACTCTTCTATTTTGGCAAAATCATATTTAGATGGGGACCACTATATCATACAGCTGCCATAGAAAGATCGGTCAAAATTAAGCGTATGAAAAAAATTTTGTTTTCAAGATATCTTGACCACATTCGGCATTATTAGTATTACTATACTCTTCATATTTAGGCACAATCATATAAGATCGGAACACTATTTCATATAGCTGCCATAGGTACGATCGGTCAAAAATTAAGTTGTATGAAAAAAATTTTGTTTTTCAAGATATCTGACCAAACTCGAAATTTATTAGTTTATACACTTATTATATATATGCAATATTCTATTAAGTTCGGACCACTATATCATATAGATGCCATAGGTACGATCAGTCGAAAAAAAATTAAGTTGTATGAAAAAAATGTATTTCAAATTATCTTGACCAACCTCGGCATTTATTAGTAAAACTACTCTTCATATTTAGGCAAAATCATATTAAGATCGGACCACTTAAAATATAGCTGCCATAGGTACGATCGGTCGGCATTTATTAGTTTTACTATACTCCTCATATATATGCAATATCATTTAATATCGGACCTCTATTTGATATAGCTGCCTTAGGAGCGATCGGACGAAAAATTAAGTTGTTGTATAAAAAAACGTTTTGTTTTTAAGATATCTTGACAAACTCGGGATTTATAGTATTACAATACTCTTCATATTTAGGCAAAATTATATTAAGATCGGCACACTAATCATATAGATGCGGAAAATTAAGTTGTTGTATGAAAAAAACATTTTGTTTATCTAGATATCTTTACCACACCCAGCATTTATTAGTATTACTTTACTGTTCAATTTTAGGCAAAATCGATCGGACCACTATAATATAGCCGCCATAAGAACGATCGGTGGAAAATTAAGTTGTGTATGAAAAAACATTTGTTTGTCAAGATATCTTGCCCAACTCAAAAATTATTAGTTTTACTATACTCCTCATATATGCAATATCTATAAGATCGGACCACTATATATATAGCTTATATAGGAGCGATCGCTCGAAAATCAAGATTTGTATGAAAAAAAATTTTGTTTTTCAAGGTATCTTGACCAACCTCGGCATTCATTAGTATTACTATACTCTCATATTTAGGCAAAATCATATTAGGATCGGACCACTATATCATATAGCTACCATAGGAACGATGGGTCGATAATTAAGTTGTATGAAAAAACATTTTGTTTCAAGATATGTTGACCAAACTCGACATTTATTAGTTTTATATACTCCTCATATTTAGGCAAAATCATATTAAGATCGGACCACTATATCCTATAGCTACTATAGGAACGATGGGTTGATAATTAAGTTTTTGTATGAAAAAAAATTTTGTTTTTCAAGATATAATAATCAAACTCGGTTAGCAGTTAGTTAGTAAATAATTTGTTTTGCTATGCTCCTGATATATATGCAAAATATTATTAAGATCGGACCACTATATCATATAATTGCCATAAGTATGATCGGGGAAAATTAAATTTTTGTATGAAAAACCATTTTGTTATTAAGATATCTTGACCAAACTCGGCATTTATTAGTTTTACTATACTGCTCATATATATGTAAATCATATTAAGATCGGACCACTATATCATATAGTGCCATGGGAACGATCGGTGGAAAATAACTTGTTGTATGAAAAACCATTTTGTTTATTAAGATATCTTGACCAAACTCGGCATTTATTAGTTTTACTATACTGCTCATATATATGCAAAATACTATTAAGTTCGGACCACTATATCATATAGCTGCCAAAGGAACGATCGGTCGAAAATTAAGTTGAATGAAAAAATTTGTTTTTCAAGGTATCTTGACCAACCTCGGCATTTATTAGTATTACTATACTCTTCATATTTAGACAAAATCATATTAAGATCGGACCACTATATCATATAGCTACCATAGAACGATGGGTCGATAACTAAGATTCTGTAAAAAAAAACATGGTTTGTCAAGATATATTAACCAAACTCGGTTAGTAGTAAGCTAGTAGATAATTAGTTTTGATATACTCCTAATATATATACAAGATCTTATTAAGATCGGACCACTATATCATATAGCTGCCATAGGTACGATCGGTCGATAATTAAGTTGTTGTATGAAAAAAAATTGTTTTTCAAGATATCTGACCAAACTCGGCATTTATTAGTTTTACTATACTCCTCATATATATGCAATATCATATTAATATCGGACCTCTATTGATATAGCTGCTTAGGAGCGATCGGACGAAAATTAAGTGTTGTATGAAAAAACGTTTTTTTTTTTTAAGATACCTTGACCAAACTCGGGATTAATTAGTATTACAATACTCTTCATATTAGGCAAAATTATATTAAGATCGGCACACTATATCATATAGATGCCGAAAATTAAGTTGTTGTATGAAAAAACATTTTGTTTATCTAGATATCTTGACCACACCCAGCATTTATTAGTATTACTTTACTGTCATATTTAGGCAAAATCGATCGGACCACTATATCATATAGCCGCCATAAGAACGATCGGTGGAAAATTAGTTTTGTATGAAAAAACATTTTGTTTATCAAGATATCTTGCCCAACTCAAAATTGATTAGTTTACTATACTCCTCATATATATGCAATATCATATTAAGATCGGACCACTATTAATATAGCTCATATAGGAGCGATCGCTCGAAAATCAAGATGTTGTATGAAAAAAAATTTTGTTTTTCAAGGTATCTTGACCAACCTCGGCATTCATTAGTATTACTATACTCTTCATATTTAGGCAAAATCATATTAGGATCCGACCACATATCATATAGCTACCATAGGAACGATGGGTCGATAATTAAGTTGTATGAAAAACATTTTGTTTTTCAAGATATGTTGACCAAACTCGGCATTTATTAGTTTTACTATACTCCTCATATTTAGGCAAAATCATATTAAGATCGGACCACTAATCCTACAGCTACTATAGGAACGATGGGTTGATAATTAAGTTTTTGTATGAAAAACATTTTGTTTTTCAAGATATATAATCAAACTCGGTTAGCAGTTAGTAAATAATTTGTTTTGCTATGCTCCTGATATATATGCAAAATATTATTAAGATCGGACCACTATATCATATAGCTGCCATAGGTACGATCGGTCGAAAATTAAGTTGTATGAAAAAAATTTTGTTTTTCGAGATATCTTGACCAAAACTCGGCATTTATTAGTTTTACTATACCTCTCATATATATGCAAAATCCTATTAAGTTCGGACTTCTATATCATATAGCTGCCATAGGAACGATCGATGGAAATTAAGATGTATGAAAAAACATCTTGTTTATCAAGATATCTGACCAAACTCGGCATTTATTAGTTTTACTATATTCCTCATATATATGCAAAGTCCTATTAAGATCGGACCACTTTATCATATAGCTGCCAAAGGAACGATCGGTAGAAAATTAAGTGGTTGTATGAAAAAACATTTTGTTTATCAAGATATCTTGACCAAACTCGGCATTTATTAGTTTACTATATTCCTCATATATATGCAAAATCCTATTAAGATCGGACCACTATATCATATAGCTGCCAAAGGAACGATCGGTGGAAAATTAAGTTGTATGAAAAAAATTTTGTTTTTCAAGATATCTTGACCAAATTCGGCATTTGTTATATTACCATACTCTTCATATTTTGGCAAAATTATATTAAGATCGGATCACAAGAGCGATCGGACGAAAATTAAGATGTTGTATGAAAAAACGTTTTGTTTTTTAAGATATCTTGAACAAACTCGACAGTTATTAGTATTACTATACTCTTCATATTTAGGCAAAATCATATTAAGATCGGATCATAAGAGCGATCGGACGAAAATTAAGTTGTTGTATGAAAAAACGTTTTGTTTTTCAAGATATCTTGAACAAACTCGGCAGCTATTAGTATTACTATACTCTTCATATTTAGGCAAAATCATATAAGATCGGATCACTATATCATAAAGCCGCCATAGGAACGATCGGTAGAAAATTAAGTTATATCATACAGCTGCCATAGGAAAGATCGGTCAAAAATTAAGCTGTATGAAAAAAATTTTGTTTCTCAAGATATCTTGACCAAATTCGGCATTTATTAGTATTACAATACTCTTCATTTTTGGCAAAATTATATTAAGATCGGCACATTATATCATATAGCTGCCGAAAATTAAGGTGTTGTATGAAAAAACATTTTGTTTATCTATATATCTTGACCACACCCGGCATTTATTAGTTTTACTATACTCCTTATATATATGAAAAATCCTATTAAGATCGGACCACAATATCATATAGCCACCATAAGAACGATCGGTGGAAAATTAAGTTGTTGTATGAAAAAACATTTTGTTTATCAAGATATCTTGACCAAACTAGGCATTTTTTAGTTTTACTATATTCCTCATATATATGCAAAATAGTATTTAGATGGGACCACTATATCATATAGCTGCCATAAGATAGGTCGAAAATTAAGTTGTATAAAAAAAATTTTGTTTTTCAAGATATCTTGACCAAACTCGACATTTAGTAGTATTACTATTCTCTCATATTTAGGTAAAATCTTATTAAGATCGGATCAATAAATCATATAGCTGCCATAGGAACGATCGGTGGAAAATTAAGTTGTTGTATGAAAAAACATTTTTTTATCAAGATATCTTGATCAAACTCGGCATTTACTAGTATTACTATACTACTCATATACAGGCAAAATCCAATTAAGATCGGATTACTATATCATATAGCTGCCATAGGTACGATCGGTCGAAAATTAAGTTGTTGTATAAAAAAACCTTTTGTTTTTTAAGATATCTTGACCAAACTCGGCATTTATAAGTTTTGCTATTCTCCTCATATACATGATAATACTATTTAGGTGGGAGCACTATATCATATAGCTGCCATAGGAACGATCGGTCGAAAATTAAGTTGTATTAAAAAAATTTTGTTTTTCAAGATATCTTGACCACATTCGGCATTTATTAGTATTACTATACTCTTCATATTTAGGCAAAATCATATTAAGATCGGATCACTATATCAAAGCCGCCATAGGAACGATCGGTAGAAAATTAAGTCGTTGTATGAAAAAACATTTTGTTTATCAACATATCTTGACCAAACTCGGCATTTATTAGTATAACTATACTCTTCATATTTGGCAAAATCATATTTAGATGGGACCACTATATCATACAGCTGCCATAGGAAAGATCGGTTGAAAATTAAGTTGTATGAAAAAAATTTGTTTTTCAAGATATCTTGACCACATTCGGCATTTATTAGTATTACTATACTCTTCATATTTAGGCAAAATCATATTAAGATCGGACCACTATTTCATATAGCTGCCATAGGTACGATCGGTCAAAAATTAAGTTGTTGTATGAAAAAAATTTTGTTTTTCAAGATATCTTGACCAAACTCGACATTTATTAGTTTTACTATACTTATTATATATATGCAAAATTCTATTAAGTTCGGACCACTATATCATATAGATGCCATAGGTACGATCAGTCGAAAATTAAGTTGTATGAAAAAAATGTACTTCAAATTATCTTGACCAACCTCGGCATTTATTAGTAAAACTATACTCTTCATATTTAGGCAAAATCATATTAAGATCGGACCACTATAAAATATAGCTGCCATAGGTACGATCGGTCGGCATTTATTAGTTTTACCATACTCCTCATATATATGCAATATCATATTAATATCGGACCTCTATTTGATATAGCTGCCTTAGGAGCGATCGGACGAAAATTAAGTTGTTGTATAAAAAAACGTTTTGTTTTTTAAGATATCTTGACCAAACTCGGGATTTATTAGTATTACAATACTCTTCATATTTAGGCAAAATTATATTAAGATCGGCACACTATATCATATAGATGCCGAAATTAAGTTGTTGTATGAAAAAACATTTTGTTTATCTAGATATCTTGACCACACCCAGCATTTATTAGTATTACTTTACTGTTCATATTTAGGCAAAATTGATCGGACCACTATATCATATAGCCGCCATAAGAACGATCGGTGGAAAATTAAGTTGTTGTATGAAAAAAAATTTTGTTTATCAAGATATCTTGCCCAACTCAAAATTTATTAGTTTTACTATACTCCTCATATATATGCAATATCATATTAAGATCGAACTCAAGATGTTGTATGAAAAAAATTTTGTTTTTCAAGGTATCTTGACCAACCTCGGCATTCATTAGTATTACTATACTCTTCATATTTAGGCAAAATCATATTAGGATCGGACCACTGTATCATATAGCTACCATAGGAACGATGGGTCGATAATTAAGTTGTTGTATGAAAAAACATTTTGTTTTTCAAGATATCTTGAACAAACTCGGCAGTTATTAGTATTACTATACTCTTCATATTTAGGCAAAATCATATTAAGATCGGATCACTATATCATATAGCCGCCATAGGAACGATCGGTAGAAAATTAAGTCGTTGTATGAAAAAACATTTTGTTTATCAACATATCTTGACCAAACTCGGCATTTATTAGTATTACTATACTCTTCATATTTTGGCAAAATCATACTTAGATGGGACCACTATATCATACAGCTGCCATAGGAAAGATCGGTCAAAAATTAAGCTGTATGAAAAAAATTTGTTTTTCAAGATATCTTGACCAAATTCGGCATTTATTAGTGTGGGAACCCTAGAAGGCGAGCAACAGAGAACAACGCGCAGCGGTCGTTGTTTCTGATCGCTCTCTCTTCGCTCATTTGTAGCTTTGCAGTTTTGCGTCAAAGAGCAGGCTGCGCAACGCGAAAAGAAAAAGCGGACACTTTGCATTTGGGAATTGACTGAAGAGCTCGTCGTCCGTCGAAGAGTTAAAGTATTAATTATAACTAAAATCATCCCATAATAACTATAAAATAATATTAATCAATCATCTAATAATATTAAACATTTGTAAAAGTTAACCACTTTGAAACAAATTATAATAAGAAACTTTGTAATTCTATAGTAATAAAGAAACTACATTAGTATTACAATACTCTTCATTTTGGCAAAATTATATAAGATCGGCACACTATATCATATAGCTGCCGAAAATAAAGGTGTTGTATGAAAAAACATTTTGTTTATCTAGATATCTTGACCACACCCGGCATTATTAGTTTTACTATACTCCTTATATATATGAAAAATCCTATTAAGATCGGACCACAATATCATATAGCCGCCATAAGAACGATCGGTGGAAAATTAAGTTGTTGTATGAAAAAACATTTGTTTATCAAGATATCTTGACCAAACTAGGCATTTTTTAGTTTTACTATATTCCTCATATATATGCAAAATAGTATTTAGATGGGACCACTATATCATATAGCTGCCATAAGATCGGTCGAAATTAAGTTGTATGAAAAAAATGTGTTTGTCAAGATATCTTGACCAAACTCGACAATTAGTAGTATTACTATTCTCTTCATATTTAGGTAAAATCTTATTAAGATGGATCAAAAATCATATAGCTGCCATAGGAACGATCGGTAGAAAATTAAGTCGTTGTATGAAAAAACATTTTGTTTATCAACATATCTTGACCAAACTCGGCATTTATTAGTATTACTATACTCCTCATATAGAGGCAAAATCCAATTAAGATCGGATTACTATATCATATAGCTGCCATAGGTACGATCGGTCGAAAATTAAGTTGTTGTAAAAAAAACCTTTGTTTTTTAAGATATCTTGACCAAACTCGGCATTTATAAGTTTTGCTATACTCCTCATATACATGCTAAATACTATTTAGGTGGGAGCACTATATCATATAGCTGCCATAGGAACGATCGGTCGAAAATTAAGTTGTATTAAAAAAATTTTGTTTTTCAAGATATCTTGACCACATTCGGCATTTATTAGTATTACTATACTCTTCATATTTAGGCAAAATCATATTAAGATCGGATCACGATATCAAAGCCGCCATAGGAACGATCGGTAGAAAATTAAGTCGTTGTATGAAAAAACATTTTGTTTATCAACATATCTTGACCAAACTCGGCATTTATTAGTATTACTATTCTCTTCATATTTAGGTAAAATCTTATTAAGATCGGATCAATAAATCATATAGCTGCCATAGGAACGATCGGTGGAAAATTAAGTTGTTGTATGAAAAAACATTTTTTTTATCAAGATATCTTGATCAAACTCGGCATTTACTAGTATTACTATACTACTCATATACAGGCAAAATCCAATTAAGATCGGATTACTATATCATATAGCTGCCATAGGTACGATCGGTCGAAAATTAAGTTGTTGTATAAAAAAACCTTTTGTTTTTTAAGATATCTTGACCAAACTCGGCATTTATAAGTTTTGCTATTCTCCTCATATACATGATAAATACTATTTAGGTGGGAGCACTATATCATATAGCTGCCATAGGAACGATCGGTCGAAAATTAAGTTGTATTAAAAAATTGTGTTTTTCAAGATATTGACCACATTCGGCATTTATTAGTATTACTATACTCTTCATATTTAGGCAAAATCATATTAAGATCGGATCACTATATCAAAGCCGCCATAGGAACGATCGGTAGAAAATTAAGTCGTTGTATGAAAAAACATTTTGTTTATCAACATATCTTGACCAAACTCGGCATTTATTAGTATAACTATACTCTTCATATTTTGGCAAAATCATATTTAGATGGGACCACTATATCATACAGCTGCCATAGGAAAGATCGGTTGAAAAATTAAGTTGTTGTATGAAAAAAATTTTGTTTTTCAAGATATCTTGACCAAACTCGACATTTATTAGTTTTACTACACTTATATATATATGCAAAATTCTATTAAGTTCGGACCACTATATCATATAGATGCCATAGGTACGATCAGTCGAAAATTAAGTTGTATGAAAAAAATGTATTTCAAATTATCTTGACCAACCTCGGCATTTATTAGTAAAACTATACTCTTCATATTTAGGCAAAATCATATTAAGATCGGACCACTATAAAATATAGCTGCCATAGGTACGATCGGTCGGCATTTATTAGTTTTACTATACTCCTCATATATGCAATATCATATTATATCGGAACTCTATTTGATATAGCTGCCTTAGGAGCGATCGGACGAAAATTAAGTTGTTGTATAAAAAAACGTTTTGTTTTTTAAGATATCTTGACCAAACTCGGGATTTATTAGTATTACAATACTCTTCATATTTAGGCAAAATTATATTAAGATCGGCACACTATATCATATAGATGCCGAAAATTAAGTTGTTGTATGAAAAAACATTTTGTTTATCTAGATATCTTGACCACACCCAGCATTTATTAGTATTACTTTACTGTTCATATTTAGGCAAAATCGATCGGACCACTATATCATATAGCCGCCATAAGAACGATCGGTGGAAAATTAAGTTGTTGTACGAAAAAAAATTTTGTTTATCAAGATATCTTGCCCAACTCAAAATTTATTAGTTTTACTATACTCCTCATATATATGCAATATCATATTAAGATCGAAGTCAAGATGTATGAAAAAAATTTTGTTTTTCAAGGTATCTTGACCAACCTCGGCATTCATTAGTATTACTATACTCTTCATATTTAGCCAAAATCATATTAGGATCGGACCACTGTATCATATAGCTACCATAGGAACGATGGGTCGATAATTAAGTTGTTGTATGAAAAAACATTTTGTTTATCAAGATATCTTGACCAAACTAGGCATTTTTTAGTTTTACTATATTCCTCATATATATGCAAAATAGTATTTAGATGGGACCACTATATCATATAGCTGCCATAAGATAGGTCGAAAATTAAGTTGTATAAAAAAAATTTTGTTTTTCAAGATATCTTGACCAAACTCGACATTTAGTAGTATTACTATTCTCTTCATATTTAGGTAAAATCTTATTAAGATCGGATCAATAAATCATATAGCTGCCATAGGAACGATCGGTGGAAAATTAAGTTGTTGTATGAAAAAACATTTTTTTTATCAAGATATCTTGATCAAACTCGGCATTTACTAGTATTACTATACTACTCATATACAGGCAAAATCCAATTAAGATCGGATTACTATATCATATAGCTGCCATAGGTACGATCGGTCGAAAATTAAGTTGTTGTATAAAAAAACCTTTTGTTTTTAAGATATCTTGACCAAACTCGGCATTTATAAGTTTTGCTATTCTCCTCATATACATGATAAATACTATTTAGGTGGGAGCACTATATCATATAGCTGCCATAGGAACGATCGGTCGAAAATTAAGTTGTATTAAAAAATTTTGTTTTTCAAGATATCTTGACCACATTCGGCATTTATTAGTATTACTATACTCTTCATATTTAGGCAAAATCATATTAAGATCGGATCACTATATCAAAGCCGCCATAGGAACGATCGGTAGAAAATTAAGTCGTTGTATGAAAAAACATTTTGTTTATCAACATATCTTGACCAAACTCGGCATTTATTAGTATAACTATACTCTTCATATTTTGGCAAAATCATATTTAGATGGGACCACTATATCATACAGCTGCCATAGGAAAGATCGGTTGAAAATTAAGTTGTATGAAAAAAATTTTGTTTTTCAAGATATCTTGACACATTCGGCATTTATTAGTATTACTATACTCTTCATATTTAGGCAAAATCATATTAAGATCGGACCACTATTTCATATAGCTGCCATAGGTACGATCGGTCAAAAATTAAGTTGTTGTATGAAAAAAATTTTGTTTTTCAAGATATCTTGTCCAAACTCGACATTTATTAGTTTTACTATACTTATTATATATATGCAAAATTCTATTAAGTTCGGACCACTATATCATATAGATGCCATAGGTACGATCAGTCGAAAATTAAGTTGTATGAAAAAAATGTATTTCAAATTATCTTGACCAACCTCGGCATTTATTAGTAAAACTATACTCTTCATATTTAGGCAAAATCATATTAAGATCGGACCACTATAAAATATAGCTGCCATAGGTACGATCGGTCGGCATTTATTAGTTTTACTATACTCCTCATATATATGCAATATCATATTAATATCGGACCTCTATTTGATATAGCTGCCTTAGGAGCGATCGGACGAAAATTAAGTTGTTGTATAAAAAAACGTTTTGTTTTTTAAGATATCTTGACCAAACTCGGGATTTATTAGTATTACAATACTCTTCATATTTAGGCAAAATTATATTAAGATCGGCACACTATATCATATAGATGCCGAAAATTAAGTTGTTGTATGAAAAAACATTTTGTTTATCTAGATATCTTGACCACACCCAGCATTTATTAGTATTACTTTACTGTTCATATTTAGGCAAAATTGATCGGACCACTATATCATATAGCCGCCATAAGAACGATCGGTGGAAAATTAAGTTGTTGTATGAAAAAAAAATTTTGTTTATCAAGATATCTTGCCCAACTCAAAATTTATTAGTTTTACTATACCTCTCATATATATGCAATATCATATTAAGATCGAACTCAAGATGTTGTATGAAAAAAATTTTGTTTTTCAAGGTATCTTGACCAACCTCGGCATTCATTAGTATTACTATACTCTTCATATTTAGGCAAAATCATATTAGGATCGGACCACTGTATCATATAGCTACCATAGGAACGATGGGTCGATAATTAAGTTGTTGTATGAAAAAACATTTTGTTTTTCAAGATATGTGACCAAACTCGGCATTTATTAGTTTTACTATACTCTTCATATTTAGGCAAAATTATATTAGGATCGGACCACTATATCATATAGCTACCATAGGAACGATGGGTCGATAATTAAGTTGTATGAAAAAACATTTGTTTTTCAAGATATGTTGACCAAACTCGGCATTTATTAGTTTTACTATACTCCTCATATTTAGGCAAAATCATATTAAGATCGGACCACTATATCCTATAGCTACTATAGGAACGATGGGTTGATAATTAAGTTTTTGTATGAAAAAACATTTTGTTTTTCAAGATATATTAATCAAACTCGGTTAGCAGTTAGTTAGTAAATAATTAGTTTTGCTATGCTCCTGATATATATGCAAAATATTTTAAGATCGGACCACTATATCACATAGGTGCCATAAGTACGATGAAAAACCATTTTGTTTATTAAGATATCTTGACCAAACTCGGCATTTATTAGTTTTACTATACTGCTCATATATATGCAAAATCATATTAAGATCGGACCACTATATCATATAGCTGCCATGGGAACGATCGGTGGAAAGTTAAGTCGTTGTATGAAAAAACATTTTGTTATATTTAGGCAAAATCATATTAAGATCGAACCACTATATCATACAGCTCATATAGGAGCGATTGGTCGAAAGTTAAGTTGTTGTATGAAAAAACATTTTGTTTTTCAAGATATCTTGAACAAACTCGGCAGTTATTAGTATTACTATACTCTTCATTTAGGCAAAATCATATTAAGATCGGATCACTATATCATATAGCCGCCATAGGAACGATCGGTAGAAAATTAAGTCGTTGTATGAAAAAACATTTGTTTATCAACATATCTTGACCAAACTCGGCATTTATTAGTATTACTATACTCTTCATATTTTGGCAAAATCATACTTAGATGGGACCACTATATCATACAGCTGCCATAGGAAAGATCGGTCAAAATTAAGCTGTATGAAAAAAATTTTGTTTTTCAAGATATCTTGACCAAATTCGGCATTTATTAGTGTGGGAACCCTAGAAGGCGAGCAACAGAGAACAACGCGCAGCGGTCGTTGTTTCTGATCGCTCTCTCTTCGCTCATTTGTAGCTTTGCAGTTTTGCGTCAAAGAGCAGGCTGCGCAACGCGAAAAGAAAAAGCGGACACTTTGCATTTGGGAATTGACTGAAGAGCTCGTCGTCCGTCGAAGAGTTAAAGTATTAATTATAACTAAAATCATCCCATAATAACTATAAAATAATATTAATCAATCATCTTATAATATTAAACATATTTGTAAAAGTTAACCACTTTGAAACAAATTATAATAAGAAACTTTGTAATTCTATAGTAATAAAGAAACTACATTAGTATTACAATACTCTTCATATTTTGGCAAAATTATATTAAGATCGGCACACTATATCATATAGCTGCCGAAAATAAAGGTGTTGTATGAAAAAACATTTTGTTTATCTAGATATCTTGACCACACCCGGCATTTATTAGTTTTACTATACTCCTTATATATATGAAAAATCCTATTAAGATCGGACCACAATATCATATAGCCGCCATAAGAACGATCGGTGGAAAATTAAGTTGTTGTATGAAAAAACATTTTGTTTATCAAGATATCTTGACCAAACTAGGCATTTTTTAGTTTTACTATATTCCTCATATATATGCAAAATAGTATTTAGATGGGACTACTATATCATATAGCTGCCATAAGATCGGTCGAAAATTAAGTTGTATGAAAAAAATGTTGTTTGTCAAGATATCTTGACCAAACTCGACAATTAGTAGTATTACTATTCTCTTCATATTTAGGTAAAATCTTATTAAGATCGGATCAATAAATCATATAGCTGCCATAGGAACGATCGGTAGAAAATTAAGTCGTTGTATGAAAAAACATTTTGTTTATCAACATATCTTGACCAAACTCGGCATTTATTAGTATTACTATACTCCTCATATAGAGGCAAAATCCAATTAAGATCGGATTACTATATCATATAGCTGCCATAGGTACGATCGGTCGAAAATTAAGTTGTTGTATAAAAAAACCTTTTGTTTTTTAAGATATCTTGACCAAACTCGGCATTTATAAGTTTTGCTATACTCCTCATATACATGCTAAATACTATTTAGGTGGGAGCACTATATCATATAGCTGCCATAGGAACGATCGGTCGAAAATAAGTTGTATTAAAAAAATTTTGTTTTTCAAGATATCTTGACCACATTCGGCATTTATTAGTATTACTATACTCTTCATATTTAGGCAAAATCATATTAAGATCGGATCACGATATCAAAGCCGCCATAGGAACGATCGGTAGAAAATTAAGTCGTTGTATGAAAAAACATTTTGTTTATCAACATATCTTGACCAAACTCGGCATTTATTAGTATTACTATTCTCTTCATATTTAGGTAAAATCTTATTAAGATCGGATCAATAAATCATATAGCTGCCATAGGAACGATCGGTGGAAAATTAAGTTGTTGTATGAAAAAACATTTTTTTTATCAAGATATCTTGATCAAACTCGGCATTTACTAGTATTACTATACTACTCATATACAGGCAAAATCCAATTAAGATCGGATTACTATATCATATAGCTGCCATAGGTACGATCGGTCGAAAATTAAGTTGTTGTATAAAAAAACCTTTTGTTTTTTAAGATATCTTGACCAAACTCGGCATTTATAAGTTTTGCTATTCTCCTCATATACATGATAAATACTATTTAGGTGGGAGCACTATATCATATAGCTGCCATAGGAACGATCGGTCGAAAATTAAGTTGTATTAAAAAAATTGTGTTTTTCAAGATATCTTGACCACATTCGGCATTTATTAGTATTACTATACTCTTCATATTTAGGCAAAATCATATTAAGATCGGATCACTATATCAAAGCCGCCATAGGAACGATCGGTAGAAAATTAAGTCGTTGTATGAAAAAACATTTTGTTTATCAACATATCTTGACCAAACTCGGCATTTATTAGTATAACTATACTCTTCATATTTTGGCAAAATCATATTTAGATGGGACCACTATATCATACAGCTGCCATAGGAAAGATCGGTTGAAAAATTAAGTTGTTGTATGAAAAAAATTTTGTTTTTCAAGATATCTTGACCAAACTCGACATTTATTAGTTTTACTACACTTATTATATATATGCAAAATTCTATTAAGTTCGGACCACTATATCATATAGATGCCATAGGTACGATCAGTCGAAAATTAAGTTGTATGAAAAAAATGTATTTCAAATTATCTTGACCAACCTCGGCATTTATTAGTAAAACTATACTCTTCATATTTAGGCAAAATCATATTAAGATCGGACCACTATAAAATATAGCTGCCATAGGTACGATCGGTCGGCATTTATTAGTTTTACTATACTCCTCATATATATGCAATATCATATTAATATCGGACCTCTATTTGATATAGCTGCCTTAGGAGCGATCGGACGAAAATTAAGTTGTTGTATAAAAAAACGTTTTGTTTTTTAAGATATCTTGACCAAACTCGGGATTTATTAGTATTACAATACTCTTCATATTTAGGCAAAATTATATTAAGATCGGCACACTATATCATATAGATGCCGAAAATTAAGTTGTTGTATGAAAAAACATTTGTTTATCTAGATATCTTGACCACACCCAGCATTTATTAGTATTACTTTACTGTTCATATTTAGGCAAAATCGATCGGACCACTATATCATATAGCCGCCATAAGAACGATCGGTGGAAAATTAAGTTGTTGTATGAAAAAAATTTTGTTTATCAAGATATCTTGCCCAACTCAAATTTATTAGTTTTACTATACTCCTCATATATATGCAATATCATATTAAGATCGAACTCAAGATGTTGTATGAAAAAAATTTTGTTTTTCAAGGTATCTTGACCAACCTCGGCATTCATTAGTATTACTATACTCTTCATATTTAGCCAAAATCATATTAGGATCGGACCACTGTATCATATAGCTACCATAGGAACGATGGGTCGATAATTAAGTTGTTGTATGAAAAAACATTTTGTTTTTCAAGATATGTTGACCAAACTCGGCATTTATTAGTTTTACTATACTCTTCATATTTAGGCAAAATCATATTAGGATCGGACCACTATATCATATAGCTACCATAGGAACGATGGGTCGATAATTAAGTTGGATGAAAAAACATTTTGTTTTTCAAGATATGTTGACCAAAGTCGGCATTTATTAGTTTTACTATACTCCTCATATTTAGGCAAAATCATATTAAGATCGGACCACTATATTCTATAGCTACTATAGGAACGATGGGTTGATAATTAAGTTTTTGTATGAAAAAACATTTTGTTTTTCAAGATATCTTGAACAAACTCGGCAGTTATTAGTATTACTATACTCTTCATATTTAGGCAAAATCATATTAAGATCGGATCACTATATCATATAGCTGCCATAGGAACGATCGGTAGAAAATTAAGTCGTTGTATGAAAAAACATTTTGTTTATCAACATATCTTGACCAAACTCGGCATTTAGTAGTATTACTATACTCCTCATATAGAGGCAAAATCCAATTAAGATCGGATTACTATATCATATAGCTGCCATAGGTACGATCGGTCGAAAATTAAGTTGTTGTATAAAAAAAACCTTTTGTTTTTTAAGATATCTTGACCAAACTCGGCATTTATAAGTTTTGCTATACTCCTCATATACATGCTAAATACTATTTAGGTGGGAGCACTATATCATATAGCTGCCATAGGAACGATCGGTCGAAAATTAAGTTGTATTAAAAAAATTTTGTTTTTCAAGATATCTTGACCACATTCGGCAATTATTAGTATTACTATACTCTTCATATTTAGGCAAAATCATATTAAGATCGGACCACTATTTCATATAGCTGCCATAGGTATGATCGGTTGAAAAATTAAGTTGTTGTATGAAAAAAATTTTGTTTTTCAAGATATCTTGACCAAACTCGACATTTATTAGTTTTACTACACTTATTATATATATGCAAAATTCTATTAAGTTCGGACCACTATATCATATAGATGCATAGGTACGATCAGTCGAACATTAAGTTGTATGAAAAAAATGTATTTCAAATTATCTTGACCAACCTCGGCATTTATTAGTAAAACTATACTCTTCATATTTAGGCAAAATCATATAAGATCGGACCACTATAAAATATAGCTGCCATAGGTACGATCGGTCGGCATTTATTAGTTTTACTATACTCCTCATATATATGCAATATCATATTAATATCGGACCTCTATTTGATATAGCTGCCTTAGGAGCGATCGGACGAAAATTAAGTTGTTGTATGAAAAAACGTTTTGTTTTTTAAGATATCTTGAACAAACTCGGCAGTTATTAGTATTACTATACTCTTCATATTTAGGCAAAATCATATTAAGATCGGATCACTATATCATATAACCGCCATAGGAACGATCGGTAGAAAATTAAGTCGTTGTATGAAAAAACATTTTGTTTATCAACATATCTTGACCAAACTCGGCATTTATTAGTATTACTATACTCTTCATATTTTGGCAAAATCATATTTAGATGGGACCACTATATCATACAGCTGCCATAGGAAAGATCGGTCAAAAATTAAGCTGTATGAAAAAAATTTTGTTTTTCAAGATATCTTGACCAAATTCGGCATTTATTAGTGTGGGAACCCTAGAAGGCGAGCAACAGAGAACAACGCGCAGCGGTCGTTGTTTCTGATCGCTCTCTCTTCGCTCATATGTAGCTTTGCAGTTTTGCGTCAAAGAGCAGGCTGCGCAACGCGAAAAGAAAAAGCGGACACTTTGCATTTGGGAATTGACTGAAGAGCTCGTCGTCCGTCGAAGAGTTAAAGTTTTAATTATAACTAAAATCATCCCATAATAACTATAAAATAATATTAATCAATCATCTTATAATATTAAACATATTTGTAAAAGTTAACCACTTTGAAACAAATTATAATAAGAAACTTTGTAATTCTATAGTAATAAAGAAACTACAAATTGGGGGCTCAACCGGGATGTATCCAAGTTACAATTAAAACAATGAGACAAAGTGAGTGAATTTTAAAGGAAAAACATCATCGTAAAGGTCGATATAAAAGACGCGTAAAGTTGGAGAAGAGAGAAGTGCAAAGTAAAGTGTGAGCGGGATAGCAACAGACGCTCAGTAAAACGTTATTCCAAAAAATACATTTCTGATGAAATCCGGACTTTGTGTGTATGCATCGCCAAAAGTGAAGCAGACAGAAAGAACGAGAAGAGAGAAGTGCAAAGTAAAGTGTGAGCGGGATAGCAACAGACGCTCAGTAAAACGTTATTCCAAAAAATTAAATTTCTGGTGAAAACAGGACTTTGTGTGTATGCATCGCCAAAAGTGAAGCAGACAGAAAGAACGAGAAGAGAGAAGTGCAAAGTAAAGTGTGAGCGAGATAGCAACAGACACTCAGTGAAATGTTATTCCAAAAAATAAATTTCTGGTGAAATCCGGACTTTGTGTGTATGCATCGCCAAAAGTGAAGCAGACAGAAAGAACGAGAAGAGAGAAGAGAAAAGTAATAGAAGGCTGGAGAAGAGTTGGCGTTTTGCTGTTACGCAGGCAGATGAGCCGGTGCGTAAGGGAAACCAAAAACGATCAAAGCAGCTGGCATCTATGAGGAACGCAGGCAAGTTGGCTAAGGCGTGAAATAGACAGCAGCAATTTCTTGGTACGCTGGCAAGGTGGTCGAGCGTAATAGAAGGCTGGAGCAGAGTTGGTATTAACAGTTACGCAGGCAGATGAGCCAGTACGTAGCGACGGAGTCCTTCGTGGGAGTGTTGAGAAACGTTTAAATCGTTTGGTGAGCTGCAGCATCGCTGCAAAATAAAATATTACTATTTGTGCTGACCTTAGCAAGTGGTGTATCTTGCGAAGACAGATCGTACATTATTAACTAAGAAATTTAGTCACGGACGGTGACACGAAACACGGAAGAAAATTAAAATTATTTGTTGGCACAATTGTTTTATGTTCATCGACATTATTCGTTAACATAGCTTTAACATTTTGATAACAGCTGAGAACAAATTAAAAAATAAACGGCCCTTAGCGCTGTTAAACTCAAGATACAAAAGAGAGTGACCGTCGAGCCTGTTAAACTTAAGCTACAAAAGAGAGCAGCCGCTGTTATTACTAATTAACATAGGACAAACTGAAGCTGTTGTGCTGAAAATTTACATGTAAGAATATCAAATCTGAAAATAGTAAATAAGAATAATTTGAAAACCTAAAATCTAAGTAACCGAGTAACCATTTTGTAAAATGAAGAGAAACGAGAGTTAAAGTTTTAATTATAACTAAAATCATCCCATAATAACTATAAAATAATATTAATCAATCATCTTATAATATTAAACATATTTGTAAGAGTTAACCACTTTGAAACAAATTATAATAAGAAACTTTGTAATTCTATAGTAATAAAGAAACTACAAATTGGGGGCTCAACCGGGATGTATCCAAGTTACAATTAAAACAATGAGACAAAGTGAGTGAATTTTAAAGGAAAAACATCATCGTAAAGGTCGATATAAAAGACGCGTAAAGTTGGAGAAGAGAGAAGTGCAAAGTAAAGTGTGAGCGGGATAGCAACAGACGCTCAGTAAAACGTTATTCCAAAAAATACATTTCTGATGAAATCCGGACTTTGTGTGTATGCATCGCCAAAAGTGAAGCAGACAGAAAGAACGAGAAGAGAGAAGTGCAAAGTAAAGTGTGAGCGGGATAGCAACAGACGCTCAGTAAAACGTTATTCCAAAAAATTAAATTTCTGGTGAAAACCGGACTTTGTGTGTATGCATCGCCAAAAGTGAAGCAGACAGAAAGAACGAGAAGAGAGAAGTGCAAAGTAAGGTGTGAGCGAGATAGCAACAGACACTCAGTGAAATGTTATTCCAAAAAATAAATTTCTGGTGAAATCCGGACTTTGTGTGTAAGTTAACAACTAAGCATAAATATATTGCCCTAGCAATTAAGTAGCTTCGTATTAACAATGCTGACGCGCCAGAACTGAGTTCAGCGCTCTGCGCTAAGAACAGCCAGCAGCGGTAAGCTGACACTGCATGGAATGCTGAGTCGGCTTGCCGACCATGCTTTGATGGCGTGATGCATTGAGGCTTAGGGTATTTGTATAATTTGCTTGTCCCCTAGTTTTCAGTTTTATATGAAGCGCGCAACACATAAGTCGCCAAAATAAATATACTGCTCCGGCATTGCCGATAAAACATATCTTTCGTAATATTACTGGATCAAGGAGAACATATTTTGATCAAGGGCAGCGCGGGATCAACGCAACTTACCCAAGATAACATTGTGTTACATCGCAGAACATACATTAATGAATAACTGGCGCCCAACCAATAAATAGGAACCCATACCATGTAAGTTCATAAGTGATTTCAGTTTGAAGAAATTATTCTCGAACGCCACGTACCGATACGTGTGATTTTTAAAAAAAAAAAAAAAAAAAAAAAAAAAAAAAAAAAAAAAAAAAAAATTGTAAAGTAAAGTAAATATTGCTGCTCTCTTCTGCCAGCATTTCATTCCTTTAAATCATTGCATACTTTCACTAAAAACTGTTGCATACTTTTACCAGCGTTCCTTGTCAATAAAGCATTGCATACCTTAAACGAATAATTATTGCATACTTTCGGCAGCATTACATTTTTTGCTGCATACCCCTAACAATTTTTTATAATAAATATTGCATACCCCAAGATTCACCAGTTTCCACTATTGCCAACAGCGTTACCTGCCGATCTTTCTCGATCGGCCTAAGTTTGAAAAGTGCCAACCATAAGCCAATGAGTTGGAATTATAGGGAGATAAAAGTCGAATATAATAGTGACGATAGCTGGGAGGGGGAAATCAATTGCTCAGTAGATCCTACTCCTGCAGATACCGTTGTAACTGAAGAAATGGAGCCGGCTCAAGTTCAGAATCTCATTGAGGGTGCCATCAGGCAAGCTTTAGCGCAACAACAAAATCAGTTTCAAGCACAAATAACCGCTTTAGCTTCACAAGTACAGAGTTTGCAGGTGGAGGCGCCGCAAATCGTCACATACGAGAAAATATCCGTCGATCCAAACGCCAAATGCGATATTCCCTTGGACATTATTAAATCTGTGCCGGATTTCTCCGGCGTACAGGATGAGTATGTAGCGTGGAGGCAAGCAGCCATCTACGCGTACGAACTATTCAAGAACTATCCAAAGAGCACTGCACACTACCAAGCGGTAGCGATCATTAGGAACAAAATCAAAGGCCCAGCTGGAGCCTTACTAGTGTCTCACAACACTGTCCTAAATTTCGATGCAATACTAGCTAGGCTAGATTGCACATACTCGGACAAAACATCCTTGCGCTTGCTGAGACAATGTTTGGAGTTAGTTACGCAGGGCGAAATGTCCCTGATGCAATACTACGATGACGTCGAAAAGAAACTCACGCTCGTAACTAACAAAATTGTAATGTCTCACGACCAAGAAGGCGCGGATTTGCTCAACCGGGAGGTCAGAGACGACGCCTTGCACGCCTTTATCTCCGGTCTTAGGAAGCCGTTGAGAGCGGTTGTGTTCCCTGCACAACCAAAAGATCTACCATCCGCTCTGGCCCTTGCCAGAGAGGCAGAAGCTAGCATTGAGAGAAGCATGTTCGCGAACTCTTACGCTAAAGCCTTGCAAGACCGAGCGCAAATTGCTGAAAGTAACAAAAACCGTGCCCAAGGCAAGCAAACCAGATTTAACAAAGATGAGCAAAATCAGGAGAGAAATCCCCATTTTGTGAAACGCCAAAAGGGCGGTCCCCAGCCCCAGGCCCCTAAAGATAATCAAACTGAGGCTCCACAGCCCATGGAAGTTGACTCTTCCTCCAGATTTAGACAAAAAACCGACTACAGCAAGCGTCAGGCTAATGAGTCCAACGCACCAAAACGCAAGAATTCGTCAGACCGTTCAACAGGTCAAAGACGACAACGCGTTAACAATGTCGTACAATCAGATTCCAAAGAAGCCGTAACAGAATTCGAGAAGGCGGCCAAAGAGGCAGTTGAAGAACTAGAGAGTGAGAACGAGTACGCACCTGGTGACGACTCGATTAATTTTTTAGGGAACACTCCCGGCTTCCGTACATTGAACGACGGTTGGCTGGGAGAACTCTGAAGATGTTGATTGACACTGGCGCGGCAAAAAATTATGTGAAGCCCTTAACAGAGCTAAAGACCATAACGCCGGTCGCCAAGTCATTCTCGGTAAACTCGATCCACGGGTCTACCGAAATCAAGCGCAAATGCTTGATGAACATTTTCCAACATACCTCCCCGTTTTTTCTCCTCGATACCCTAAGTTCTTTCGACGCCATCATAGGCTTCGACTTGCTAACACAAGCCGGAGTCAAATTGAACTTGGCAAAAAACACTCTGGAATACCAGAGTACATCCGAAAAACTCCAGTACTATCAATGTGCTGATGTGAACTTCACCGATGTCAACGACATCGTAGTCCCCCCTTCCGTAAAGAAAGAGTTCAGGGACATGATACTCAGAAACAAAAGAGCCTTCTCAAATGCAGACGAAGCTCTCCCTTTTAATACTGCTGTTATCGCTACAATCCGAACAGTAGACAACGAGCCCGTGTATTCAAGATACCCGAGTCTCATGGGTGTTTCTGACTTCATAAACAAAGAAGTCAAACAATTACTGGACGATGGCATAATCAGGCCCTCCAGATCGCCTTACAACAGCCCAACATGGGTGGTTGATAAAAAAGGCACTGACTCATACGGTAACCCAAAAAAAAGGTTGGTAATCGACTTCAGGAAACTGAACGAAAAAACCATACCGGACCGCTACCCCATGCCGAGCATCCCCATGATCTTAGCAAATCTAGGAAAGGCAAAATACTTCACTACCCTCGACCTAAAGTCGGGGTACCATCAAATTTACCTTGCGGAGCATGACCGCGAAAAGACTTCATTTTCAGTAAGCAGCGGCAAGTACGAGTTCTGTCGCCTACCATTCGGCCTGCGCAATGCAAGCAGCATATTCCAAAGGGCAATAGACGATATCCTGAGGGAACATATAGGAAAGATTTGCTTTGTCTATGTAGACGACGTCATAATTTTTTCTAAAAACGAAACGGAGCACCTTCAACACATTAACATTGTGTTAAAATGTCTAATCGACGCAAACATGCGTGTAGGCCCCGAAAAGACTCGTTTCTTCAAGGAAAGTATCGAATTCCTGGGTTTCATTGTAACCAAAGACGGAGCAACATCCGACCCCAAAAAAGTTAAAGCCATTCAGGAATTCCCTGAACCAAAGAATGTCTACAGCGTTAGGTCCTTCTTGGGGTTAGCCAACTACTATAGGGTCTTTATTAAGGACTTTGCCGCTATAGCGCGTCCGATATCGGACATACTTAAAGGGGAAAATGGTTCAGTTAGTAGGCACGTATCAAAGAAAATCCCTGTTGAATTTAATGAAGTTCAACGCGATGCATTTCACCGTCTGCGGAGTATTTTGGCATCAGAAGACGTCATGTTAATGTATCCAAACTTCCAGAAACCGTTCGATTTAACCACTGATGCTTCGGCCAGTGGAATTGGCGCGGTTCTTTCCCAAGGCAATAGGCCAATAACAATGATTTCTCGCGCCTTAAAACAGGCCGAACAAAACTATGCCACTAACGAAAGAGAATTGCTGGCCATTGTGTGGGCTTTAGGCAGATTGCAGAACTTTCTGTACGGTTCTAGGGAAATTAACATTTTCACGGACCACCAGCCGCTCACGTTCGCTGTGTCGGACAAGAACACGAATTCCAAGATTAAAAGATGGAAATCTTACATTGACCAGCACAATGCCAAAATGTTTTATAAACCGGGCAAAGAGAATCTGGTGGCGGATGCCCTTTCAAGGCAAAACATTAATGCTCTGCAAGATGGGCCCCGTTCGGACGCTGCAACCGTTCACAGCGAACTTTCCCTGACCTACACGGTCGAGACAACAGACAAACCTTTGAATTGCTTTAGGAACCAGATTGTCCTAGAGGAATCGCGTTTTCCGCTAAAGCGAAACTTGTTGCTGTTTCGCAGCAAAACACGCCACTTGATCAGTTACACTGACAAGAGCTCAATTCTCAAAACCCTCAAAGAAGTTGTGAATTCTGGAGTCGTTAATGCAATACATTGCGATCTTCCCACGTTGGCAAGTTTCCAACACGACCTGATTTTGTATTTCCCTGCTACCCAATTCTGGCATTGCAAAAATCTTGTGCAAGATATAACGGACAAAAACGAGCAGTTAGAAATCATCACTGCCGAGCACAATCGAGCGCACAGAGCAGCTCAGGAAAACATTAAACAAGTACTTCGGGACTATTATTTTCCCAATATGGCCAGTCTGGCCAAAGAAGTGGTTGCAAACTGCAGGGTCTGCACTAAAGCCAAATACGATAGGCACCCGAAGAAACAAGAACTCGGGGAAACGCCTATACCAAGTTATACTGGCGAAATGTTGCATATTGACATTTTCTCGACAGACAAGAAACAGTTCTTGACCTGCATAGACAAATTCTCAAAATTTGCAGTCGTCCAACCGATATTATCCAGAACGATAATCGATGTCACAAGCCCTCTACTGCAAATTGTTAACCTTTTTCCCGCAACCAAGACAATTTATTGCGATAACGAGGCGGCCTTCAATTCCGAGACCATCACTTCGATGCTCCGAAACGCCTACGGCATTTGCATTGTGAATGCGGCTCCGCTTCACAGCACCTCAAACGGCCAGGTGGAGCGCTTTCATAGCACCCTGACCGAAATTGCGAGATGCCTCAAGTTAGACAAGAAAATCAGCGACACTACAGAATTAATCTTAAAGGCTACGATAGAGTACAACAAAAGTTTGCACTCAGTAACCCTCGAGAAACCAATTGAGGTCGTTCATGCAGCAGCTTCTGATCGTCGCGGGAACGTCAAAAACAGGCTAATTAAGGCACAGCAAGACAATATCAAAAGGTGCAATGCATCCAGACAAAACCGCGTTTTCGAGGTAGGAGAAAAGGTGTTCCAGAAGAACAACAAGAGGCTAGGGAACAAGTTAACTCCCTTATGCTCAGAACAAAAGGTCGAAGCAGACCTGGGAACGTCTGTCCTCATTAAGGGGAGGGTGGTCCATAAGGACAACCTGAAATAAGTTTTCCTCCACAATTAGCTAGTAAGCCAACTCAGAGTTTAAACACCGTCTTATATTGTTCGTCCATTTCAGGTTTGCACTCACTTTGCTTGTGGCACTAGCAGCGGTAAATGCTCGGATCACCGACTTCTCGCATGTCAACTACATTCCGGTCTTAGACGGGGAAGTACTGGTGTTCGATCAACGTAGCTACTTGAGGCACTCAAGTAACATTTCCGAATTTGTTAGTATGATAGACGAGACGGAAAGACTGTCCGATTCCTTTCCACAGTCGCATATGCGCAAACTACTAGACGTAGATACAGATCACCTTAGAACATTGTTGTCCGTTCTTCAAGTGCATCACAGATTTGCACGAAGCCTCGATTTCTTAGGCACTGCCTTGAAGGTTGTTGCTGGCACCCCTGATGCTTCAGATTTCTTAAGGATCCGCGTTACAGAGACGCAGTTGGTGGAGGCTAACTCCAAACAGATACTAATAAACTCCGAAACTCAAAAACAAATAAACAGACTAACGGACACTATCAATAAAATTATCAGTTCCCGCAAAGGCGATTTGGTTGACACTCCTCATTTATTCGAGACCCTGTTGGCAAGAAATAGAATACTGAACACAGAAATTCAAAATTTAGTACTCACCATAACGTTGGCAAAAGCAAGCATAGTAAATCCTACAATCCTTGATCATACCGATCTAAAATCACTTATCGAACAAGATACCCCAATAGTTAGCTTGATAGAAGCTTCTAAGATCAAGGTCCTTCAGTCCGAGAATATTATCCACATATTAATAGCCTACCCTAAAGTTGAGTTTAGGTGCCAAAAGGTCTCCGTCTACCCCGTTTCACACCAACAAACCATTCTGCGACTCGACGAAGACACGTTGGCGGAATGCGAAAAGGATACCTTTGCAGTTACTGGATGCACCGTAACTACGCATAACACCTTCTGCGAACGAGCACGGCGCGAAACCTGTGCTAGCTCCCTTCACGCGGGAAACATCGCCAACTGCCACACTCAACCTAGCCACCTGAAAGCGATAATGCCTGTAGATGACGGCGTCGTGGTTATCAACGAAGCGACAGCGCGCGTCCGAACAGATGATGACGCAGAGGTAACCGTCTCAGGAACCTTCCTGATAACTTTCGAACGGTCTGCAACTATCAATGGCACAGAATTTGTAAACCTGCGCAAATCACTAAGCAAGCAGCCTGGCATCGTGAGGTCACCGCTCCTAAACATCATCGGACATGACCCGGCACTAAGCATACCACTCCTGCATCGTATGAACATCAACAACTTGCTATCAATTCGAGATTTCAAGGAGGAGGTAGTTGCGGCTGGCTCGCCTAAATTCTGGTTCGCGATTGGCGCGGTCCTGAATGTCGGACTAATTGGCTCATTCTTCCTTTTTCTGGTGCTAAGGAAAAGACGAGCCTCCATGCAGATGCAGAAGGCGATTGACAAATACGACATGCCCGAGGACGGCCATCATCCTGAGGGGGGGGTAGTTAACAACTAAGCATAAATATATTGCCCTAGCAATTAAGTAGCTTCGTATTAACAATGCTGACGCGCCAGAACTGAGTTCAGCGCTCTGCGCTAAGAACAGCCAGCAGCGGTAAGCTGACACTGCATGGAATGCTGAGTCGGCTTGCCGACCATGCTTTGATGGCGTGATGCATTGAGGCTTAGGGTATTTGTATAATTTGCTTGTCCCCTAGTTTTCAGTTTTATATGAAGCGCGCAACACATAAGTCGCCAAAATAAATATACTGCTCCGGCATTGCCGATAAAACATATCTTTCGTAATATTACTGGATCAAGGAGAACATATTTTGATCAAGGGCAGCGCGGGATCAACGCAACTTACCCAAGATAACATTGTGTTACATCGCAGAACATACATTAATGAATAACTTGTATGCATCGCCAAAAGTGAAGCAGACAGAAAGAACGAGAAGAGAGAAGAGAAAAGTAATAGAAGGCTGGAGAAGAGTTGGCGTTTTGCTGTTACGCAGGCAGATGAGCCGGTGCGTAAGGGAAACCAAAAACGATCAAAGCAGCTGGCATCTATGAGGAACGCAGGCAAGTTGGCTAAGGCGTGAAATAGACAGCAGCAATTTCTTGGTACGCTGGCAAGGTGGTCGAGCGTAATAGAAGGCTGGAGCAGAGTTGGTATTAACAGTTACGCAGGCAGATGAGCCAGTACGTAGCGACGGAGTCCTTCGTGGGAGTGTTGAGAAACGTTTAAATCGTTTGGTGAGCTGCAGCATCGCTGCAAAATAAAATATTACTATTTGTGCTGACCTTAGCAAGTGGTGTATCTTGCGAAGACAGATCGTACATTATTAACTAAGAAATTTAGTCACGGACGGTGACACGAAACACGGAAGAAAATTAAAATTATTGTTGGCACAATTGTTTTATGTTCATCGACATTATTCGTTAACATAGCTTTAACATTTTGATAACAGCTGAGAACAAATTAAAAATAAACGGCCCTTAGCGCTGTTAAACTCAAGATACAAAAGAGAGTGACCGTCGAGCCTGTTAAACTTAAGCTACAAAGAGAGCAGCCGCTGTTATTACTAATTAACATAGGACAAACTGAAGCTGTTGTGCTGAAAATTTACATGTAAGAATATCAAATCTGAAAATAGTAAATAAGAATAATTTGAAAACCTAAAATCTAAGTAACCGAGTAACCATTTTGTAAAATGAAGAGAAACGAGAGTTAAAGTTTTAATTATAACTAAAATCATCCCATAATAACTATAAAATAATATTAATCAATCATCTTATAATATTAAACATATTTGTAAGAGTTAACCACTTTGAAACAAATTATAATAAGAAACTTTGTAATTCTATAGTAATAAAGAAACTACAAATTGGGGGCTCAACCGGGATGTATCCAAGTTACAATTAAAACAATGAGACAAAGTGAGTGAATTTTAAAGGAAAAACATCATCGTAAAGGTCGATATAAAAGACGCGTAAAGTTGGAGAAGAGAGAAGTGCAAAGTAAAGTGTGAGCGGGATAGCAACAGACGCTCAGTAAAACGTTATTCCAAAAAATACATTTCTGATGAAATCCGGACTTTGTGTGTATGCATCGCCAAAAGTGAAGCAGACAGAAAGAACGAGAAGAGAGAAGTGCAAAGTAAAGTGTGAGCGGGATAGCAACAGACGCTCAGTAAAACGTTATTCCAAAAAATTAAATTTCTGGTGAAAACCGGACTTTGTGTGTATGCATCGCCAAAAGTGAAGCAGACAGATAGAACGAGAAGAGAGAAGTGCAAAGTAAAATGTGAGCGAGATAGCAACAGACACTCAGTGAAACGTTATTCCAAAAAATAAATTTCTGGTGAAATCCGGACTTTGTGTGTATGCATCGCCAAAAGTGAAGCAGACAGAAAGAACGAGAAGAGAAAAGTAATAGAAGGCGGGAGAAGAGTTGGCGTTTTGCTGTTACGCAGGCAAATGAGCCGGTGCGTAAGGGAAACCAAAAACGATCAAAGCAGCTGGCATCTATGAGGAACGCAGGCAAGTTGGCTAAGGCGTGAAATAGACAGCAGCAATTTCTTGGTACGCTGGCAAGGTGGTCGAGCGTAATAGAAGGCTTGAGCAGAGTTGGTATTAACAGTTACGCAGGCAGATGAGCCAGTACGTAGCGACGGAGTCCTTCGTGGGAGTGTTGAGAAACGTTTAAATCGTTTGGTGAGCTGCAGCATCGCTGCAAAATAAAATATTACTATTTGTGCTGACCTTAGCAAGTGGTGTATCTTGCGAAGACAAAACGTACATTATTAACTAAGAAATTTAGTCACGGACGGTGACACGAAACACGGAAGAAAATTAAAATTATTTGTTGGCACAATTGTTTTATGTTCATCGACATTATTCGTTAACATAGCTTTAACATTTTGATAACAGCTGAGAACAAATTAAAAAATAAACGGCCCTTAGCGCTGTTAAACTCAAGATACAAAAGAGAGTGACCGTCGAGGCTGTTAAACTTAAGCTACAAAAGAGAGCAGCCGCTGTTATTACTAATTAACATAGGACAAACTGAAGCTGTTGTGCTGAAAATTTACATGTAAGAATATCAAATCTGAAAATAGTAAATAAGAATAATTTGAAAACCTAAAATCTAAGTAACCGAGTAACCATTTTGTAAAATGGAGAGGAACGAGATTCTAAGTCTTCGTGTCGATCAATTACGCGAAAAATTAACAGATTTGCAATTGAGTACTGCAGGACGCAAAGCTGAACTGCAAGCAAGACTATTGGAGCATTATGGCATGGAAATAGAAGAAGAGCGATCAGGTGATGATACGTCGCTTAATACAGCACCTTTGATGCAGAGTCCTGAAAGAGCTAGGTCGTGGTTTACGCTGAAAGATGTTGAGGGTAGCGTATACAAATTTGATGGGTCGAGTTCGAGAGATATTGAACAGTGGGTGAGTGAGCTAGAAGAATGCGCTATAACAGTACAGTGGAGCGACTTACAGTTATTTATCTATGCCAAACAGTTGTTTGAGGGTGCCGCTAAATCATTTATTCGTAGTCAGCGGGGTATTAATAACTGGGAAGCGCTAAAGAACGCATTGAAAAATGAATTTGAGGTAAGGTTGTCATCAGCAGAAGTTCATAGACGTTTGGGAAAGCAACAGCAGAAAAAGGGCGAGACATTGTTAGAATTTTTATATGCGTTGATGGAAATAGCAAAATCTATCGATCTCGAGGATGAGAGTTTGATTGACTATTTTATAGAAGGCATACCGGATTCTAAAACGAACAAGTCGCTATTGTATCAAGCAAGAACAATCAAACAGTTGAAAGCTCAGATAGAAACCTATCAGAAAGTTCGTGGTTCTTGCCCACTGCCCAGTAAACCTGGATCGACAATTGCAAAAAGAGAACCTACCGTGGGTCAATACTTTCAAGCAAACAAAAGCCGTAAATGTTTTAAATGTGGCGCCGACTCACATGTAATAAAGGACTGTCCCAAAAATATTTTTTCTTGTTTTAAATGTGGTAAGCCAGGACACCGTGCCGTGCAGTGTAATGGTGAGAGCCAATATAAACAAGAAAAATCGACGAATGTTGTCCGAGACGAAAAGTGGACGTTAAAGTCATTAAGCACGTTCACTTCTTCTGGCTTAGAATTAAAAGATGTCGTTTGTGGCGCAGTGATTTGCAAAGGTTTAGTGGATACCGGAGCGGACCTGTGTCTTATGCGTAGGTGTGTGTATCGGAAGTTAGGAATCAGACAGTTAACAGGATGTTCTAAGACTCTAACGGGTATAGCTGACAGCCAAATTCTGACGTTTGGAAGCTTTATAATACCCGTCAAGATTGATTACATTCAAATGGAAATCGAATTTCATGTCGTACCAGATGAGGATATAAGTTTCGAAGCAATTCTTGGCAGAACCATTTTGGATTATGTTGACTTGCAAGTGACTAAAAAGGGGACTTTATTAAAGCCGAAAGTTGATGTAGAAAATAAAATGATCAGCGCTGACAATAGTTCTTGTTTTGAACTGTTTCATGAGTTTGAAAGTATGTGCATGTTAGCTGTGGACCAAGAGGCGGTTACGATCGAATTAGATTTTTCCCATTTGAGTAAGTTGCAACAAAAAGAGGTTAAGCAACTAGTACATTCGTACAAACCAACCAGAAATCCAAGATCTCCAATTGAGATGAAGATTATTTTAACAGACGAGCTGCCAGTATTTCAGCATCCGAGACGTATAGCCGTGTGTGATCAGAAAATTGTTGATGAGTAAGTGAAAGAATGGCTAGCGGAGAAAATTATCAAGCCCAGTATGTCAGAGTACGCCTCACCAGTTGTTTTAGTGGCCAAAAAGAATGGCAAAAAGCGTTTGTGCTGCGACTACCGTAAGCTAAACGAAAAGGTGATTCGTGATAATTTTCCTATGCCTCAAATGGATACTGTAATTGAGAAGCTGCAAGGTGCGTCAATTTTCACTACACTAGATTTGACAAATGGATTTTTCCATGTACCAGTTGAAACAAGCTCGCAAAAATATACTTCATTTGTGACTCAAAATGGGCAGTATGAATTTTTATACGTGCCTTTCGGAATTTCAAACTCTCCAGCAGTGTTTACTAGATTCATAATGGCAGTTATGCGAGAATTAATCCAAAATAATGATGCGGTCGTTTATATGGACGACGTCATAATTCCGAGCGGCAATGTCGAAGAGGGCCTGGTGAAGCTTAAAAGAGTGTTGCAGGTTGCAGGAAAGAATGGTCTACGCATAAATTGGTCGAAGTGTCAACTGTTGCAAGGGAAAGTTAGCTTCTTAGGGTATATAGTGCAAAAGGGCACTATAACTCCGAGCAAGGAAAAGACCCAGGCTGTTGCAAATTTTCCGATACCCCGGGATAAAAAGGATATTCAGCGATTTTTGGGGCTGACATCCTATTTTCGTAGGTTTGTAGAGGGGTACGCAGTAATTGCAAAACCGTTGTCCGACATTTTGCGAAAGGATGCAATGTTTGAATTTAAAGATTTGCAGCATGTCGCATTTGAGCAATTGAAAGCAACTTTGACCAGTGGACCTGTATTACAATTGTATAGTCCTAAGTTACAAACGGAAATTCACACGGATGCTAGCAAGTTTGGTTTTGGTGGAGTATTGTTGCAGAAAGACCCAGAAGTCTGTTTGTTTCATCCTGTTCAGTATATGGGCCGTAAGACAAATGCAGCTGAAGAAAAGTACGATTCATACGAATTAGAAGTCCTTGCCGTCATGTCTGCTCTAATAAAATGGCGTGTGTACGTATTAGGAATAAAGTTTAAAATCATAACCAATTGCAATGCGTTTACAATGACGATGAGGAAAAAAGAAGTGCCTTTGCGTGTAGCCAGATGGGCAATGCACTTGCAAGACTTCGACTATGAAATTGAGCATCGTTCGGGTTCCAAAATGCGTCATGTTGACGCCGTGTTTTCTGCTATGTGTTGACCGATAGCTTAGTACATCGTTTGAGAGAAGCACAGTTGGGGGATGAATGGACAAAGATAATTCGCCAAATTGTTGAGGAAAAGGGGTATGAAGATTTCTACATTGAAAACAAAATCTTGTATAAAGACCCGAATCGGGAGTTAATTGTTGTGCCATGTCAAATGGAAACGGAAATCATTCGTATTGCACACAAGCAGGGTCATTTTTCCGCTAAAAAGACTCAGGATCTCGTGGAGAAAAACTATTTTATACCAAAACTAAAGGAGAAGGTGGCCCGAACTGTAGATAGTTGCATAGAGTGCATTATTATGAATGCTAAAACTGGGAAAAAGGAAGGATTTCTGACCCCGATAGATAAGGGAGACAGACCATTGTGTACTTATCATATCGATCACGTAGGGCCAATGGAGCTAACCAGCAAACGCTATAACCACATCCTAGTGGTGGTAGATGGGTTCTCCAAATTTGTGTGGTTGTACCCCACCCGCAGCACTGGTGTTGATGAAGTTTTAAATTGCTTAGAAAGGCAATCTGTCCTGTTTGGAAATCCAGAGCGAATCGTTTCTGATAGAGGTACTGCATTTACGTCACATCTTTTTAAAGACTATTGCAAGAAACAAAGCATAGCGCATCTGATTATAGCTACCGGAGTACCGCGAGGAAATGGTCAGGTAGAGCGAATGCATAAAATAGTCGTGCCAATGCTTTCTAAGTTAAGCCATGATAGTACTGGCAGTTGGCATAAATATTTGGGAAGAGTTCAACAAGTGATCAACCGGACTGCACCAAGGAGCACAAAATTATCCCCTTTCAATATTCTAACAGGTCTGGAAATGCGTATACCAGACGATCTAGAGTTAAATAAACTAGTGAAAGAAAGTTTGATCGATGAGTTGGAAGACGAACGAAGGGCAACGCGTGAGCAGGCGCGGGAAAATATCCAAAAGCTGCAAGATGAAAATAGAAGGCAATTTGATCTAAAAAGGAAAAAGGATATTCAGTACAAAATAAACGATTTAGTAGCTATAAAGCGCACTCAGTATGGTACGGGATTAAAATTAAAGGGAAAATTTTTGGGGCCATATAAGGTGGTGGACGTTAAGAATCATGGTAGATATGAAGTTGAGAAACTAGGCAGTGGAGAAGGACCGTGTAAGACGACAACAGTTTCAGAGTATATGAAGATGTGGGATTCCTTCGGGTCGAAGGACGTGTCAGGAGGGCCGAATGTGGGAACCCTAGAAGGCGAGCAACAGAGAACAACGCGCAGCGGTCGTTGTTTCTGATCGCTCTCTCTTCGCTCATTTGTAGCTTTGCAGTTTTGCGTCAAAGAGCAGGCTGCGCAACGCGAAAAGAAAAAGCGGACACTTTGCATTTGGGAATTGACTGAAGAGCTCGTCGTCCGTCGAAGAGTTAAAGTTTTAATTATAACTAAAATCATCCCATAATAACTATAAAATAATATTAATCAATCATCTTATAATATTAAACATATTTGTAAAAGTTAACCACTTTCAAACAAATTATAATAAGAAACTTTGTAATTCTATAGTAATAAAGAAACTACATTAGTATTACAATACTCTTCATATTTTGGCAAAATTATATTAAGATCGGCACACTATATCATATAGCTGCCGAAAATTAAGGTGTTGTATGAAAAAACATTTTGTTTATCTAGATATCTTGACCACACCCGGCATTTATTAGTTTTACTATACTCTTTATATATATGAAAAATCCTATTAAGATCGGACCACAATATCATATAGCCGCCATAAGAACGATCGGTGGAAAATTAAGTTGTTGTATGAAAAAACATTTTGTTTATCAAGATATCTTGACCAAACTAGGCATTTTTTAGTTTTACTATATTCCTCATATATATGCAAAATAGTATTTAGATGGGACCACTATATCATATAGCTGCCATAAGATCGGTCGAAAATTAAGTTGTATGAAAAAATTTTGGTTGTCAAGATATCTTGACCAAACTCGACAATTAGTATTACTATTCTCTTCATATTTAGGTAAAATCTTATTAAGATCGGATCAATAAATCATATAGCTGCCATAGGAACAATCGGTCAAAAATTAAGTTGTATTAAAAAAATTTTGTTTTTCAAGATATCTTGACCACATTCGGCATTTATTAGTATTACTATACTCTTCATATTTAGGCAAAATCATATTAAGATCGGACCACTATTTCATATAGCTGCCATAGGTATGATCGGTCAAAAATTAAGTTGTTGTATGAAAAAAATTTTGTTTTTCAAGATATCTTGACCAAACTCGACATTTATTAGTTTTACTACACTTATTATATATATGCGAAATTCTATTAAGATCGGACCACTACATCATATAGATGCCATAGGTACGATCAGTCGAAAATTAAGTTTTATGAAAAAATGTATTTCAAATTATCTTGACCAACCTCGGCATTTATTAGTAAAACTATACTCTTCATATTTAGGCAAAATCATATTAAGATCGGACCACTATAAAATATAGCTGCCATAGGTACGATCGGTCGGCATTTATTAGTTTTACTATACCTCTCATATATATGCAATATCATATTAATATCGGACCTCTATTTGATATAGCTGCCTTAAGAGCGATCGGACGAAAATTAAGTTGTTGTATGAAAAAACGTTTTGTTTTTTAAGATATCTTGACCAAACTCGGGATTTATTAGTATTACAATACTCTTCATATTTAGGCAAAATTATATTAAGATCGGCACACTATATCATATAGATGCCGAAAATTAAGTTGTTGTATGAAAAAACAGTTTGTTTATCTAGATATCTAGACCACACCCAGCATTTATTAGTATTACTTTACTGTTCATATTTAGGCAAAATCGATCGGACCACTATATCATATAGCCGCCATAAGAACGATCGGTGGAAAATTAAGTTGTTGTATGAAAAAACATTTTGTTTATCATGATATCTTGCCCAACTCAAAATTTATTAGTGTTACTATACTCCTCATATATATGCAATATCATATTAAGATCGGACCACTATATAATATAGCTCATATAGGAGCGATCGCTCGAAAATCAAGATGTATGAAAAAAATTTTGTTTTTCAAGGTATCTTGACCAACCTTGGCATTCATTAGTATTACTATACTCTTCATATTTAGGCAAAATCATATTAGGATCGGACCACTATATCATATAGCTACCATAGGAACGATGGGTCGATAATTAAGTTGTTGTATGAAAAAACATTTTGTTTTTCAAGAAATGTTGACCAAACTCGGCATTTATTAGTTTTACTATACTCTTCATATTTAGGCAAAATCATATTAGGATCGGACCACTATATCATATAGCTACCATAGGAACGATGGGTCGATAATTAAGTTGTTGTATGAAAAAACATTTTGTTTTTCAAGATATGTTGACCAAACTCGGTATTTATTAGTTTAACTATACTCCTCATATATATGCAATATCATATTAAGATCGGATAACTATACCATAAAGCTGCAGTAAGTATGATCGGTCGAAAATTAAGTTGTTGTTGAAAAAACATTTTGTTTATAAAGATATCTTGACCAAACTTGTCATTTATAAGTTTTACTATTCTCCTCATATATATGCAATATCATATTAAAAACTGACCACTATATAATATAGCTGCCATAAAAGCGATTGGTCGAAAATTAAGTTGTTGTATGGAAAATCATTTTGTTTTTCGAGAAATCTTGACCAAACTCGGCATTTATTAGTTTTACTATACTCCTCATATATATGCAAAATCCTACTAAGTTCGGACTTCTATATCATATAGCTGCCATAGGAACGATCGATGGAAAATTAAGATGTATGAAAAAACATCTTGTTTATCAAGATATCTTGACCAAACTCGGCATTTATTAGTTTTACTATATTCCTTATATATATGCAAAGTCCTATGAAGATCGGACCACTTTATCATATAGCTGCCAAAGGAACGATCGGCCGAAAATTACATTGTATTAAAAAAATTTTGTTTTTCAAGATATCTTCACCAAATTCGGCATATATTTGTATTACTGTACTCTTCATATTTAGGCAAAATCATATTAAGATCGGACCACTATTTCATATAGCTGCCATAGGTACGATTGGTCGAAAATTTAGTTGTTGTATGAAAAAACATTTTGTTTATCAAGATATCTTGACCAAACTCGGCATATATTAGTTTTACTATACTCATCATATATATGCAAAATTCCATTAAGATCGGACCACTTTATCATATAGATGCCATAGGTACGATCAGTCGAAAATTAAGTTGTATGAAAAAAATTTATTTCAAATTATCTTGACCAACCTCGGCATTTATTAGTAAAACTATACTCTTCATATTTAGGCAAAATCATATTAAGATCGGACCACTATAACATATAGCTGCCATAGGTACGATCGGTTGGCATTTATTAGTTTTACTATACTCCTTATATATATGCAATATCATATTTATATCGGACCACTTTTGATATAGCTGCCTTAGGACCGATCGGACGAAAATTAAGTTGTATGAAAAACGTTTTGTTTTTCAAGATATCTTGACCAAACTCTGGATTTATTAGTGTTACTATACTCCTCATATAGAGGCAAAATCCAATTAAGATCGGACCACGATATCATATAGCTGACATAGGTACGATCGGTCGAAAATTAAGTTGTTGTATAAAAAAACCTTTTGTTTTTTAAGATATCTTGACCAAACTCCTCATATACATGCCAAATACTAGCTAGATGGGAGCACTATATCATATAGCTGCCATAGGAACGATCGGTCGAAAATTACGTTGTATTCAAAAAATTTTGTTTTTCAAGATATCTTGACCACATTCGGCATTTATTAGTATTACTGTACTCTTCATATTTAGGCAAAATCATATTAAGATCGGACCACTATTTCATATAGCTGCCATAGGTACGATCGCTCGAAAATTAAGTTGTATGAAAAAACATTTTGTTTATCAAGATATCTTGACCAAACTCGGCATTTATTAGTTTTACTATATTCCTCATATATATGCAAAATCCTATTAAGATCGGACCACTATATCATATAGCTGCCAAAGGAACGATCGGTCGAAAATTAAGTTGTTGTATGAAAAAACATTTTGTTTATCAAGATATCTTGACCAAACTCGGCATTTATTAGTTTTACTATATTCCTCATATATATGCAAAATCCTATTAATATCGGACCACTATATCATATAGCTGCCAAAGGAACGATCGGTGGAAAATTAAGTTGTTGTATGAAAAAAAATTTTGTTTTTCAAGATATCTTGACCAAATTCGGCATTTGTTAGTATTACAATACTCTTCATATTTTGGCAAAATTATATTAAGATCGGATCACAAGAGCGATCGGACGAAAATTAAGATGTTGTATGAAAAAACGTTTTGTTTTTTAAGATATCTTGAACAAACTCGACAGTTATTAGTATTACTATACTCTTCATATTTAGGCAAAATCATATTAAGATCGGATCATAAGAGCGATCGGACGAAAATTAATATATTGTATGAAAAAACGTTTTGTTTTTCAAGATATCTTGAACAAACTCGGCAGTTATTAGTATTACTATACTCTTCATATTTAGGCAAAATCATATTAAGATCGGATCACTATATCATATAGCCGCCATAGGAACGATCGGTAGAAAATTAAGTCGTTGTATGAAAAAACATTTTGTTTATCAACATATCTTGACTAAACTCGGCATTTATTAGTATTACTATACTCTTCATATTTTGGCAAAATCATATTTAGATGGGACCCCTATATCATACAGCTGCCATAGGAAAGATCGGTCAAAATTAAGCTGTATGAAAAAAATTTTGTTTTTCAAGATATCTTGACCAAATTCGGCATTTATTAGTATTACAATACTCTTCATATTTTGGCAAAATTATATTAAGATCGGCACACTATATCATATAGCTGCCGAAAAAACATTTTGTTTATCTAGATATCTTGACCACACCCGGCATTTATTAGTTTTACTATACTCCTTATATATATGAAAAATCCTATTAAGATCGGACCACAATATCATATAGCCGCCATAATAACGATCGGTGGAAAATTAAGTTGTTGTAAGAAAAACATTTTGTTTATCAAGATATCTTGACCAAACATTTTTTAGTTTTACTATATTCCTCATATATATGCAAAATAGTATTTTGATGGGACCAATATATCATATAGCTGCCATAAGATCGGTCGAAAATTAAGTTGTATGAAAAAAATTTGTTTTTCAAGATATCTTGACCAAACTCGACAATTAGTTGTATTACTATTCTCTTCATATTTAGGTAAAATCTTATTAAGATCGGATCAATAAATCATATAGCTGCCATAGGAACGATCGGTGGAAAATTAAGTTGTTGTATGAAAAAACATTTTTTTTATCAAGATTTCTTGATGAAACTCGGCATTTACTAGTATTACTATAGTCCTCATATAGAGGCAAAATCCAATTAAGATCGGATTACTATATCATATAGCTGCCATAGGTACGATCGGTCGAAAATTAAATTGTTGTATAAAAAAACCTTTTGTTTTTTAAGATATCTTGACCAAACTCGGCATTTATAAGTTTTGCTATACTCCTCATATACATGCTAAATACTATTTAGGTGGGAGCACTATATCATATAGCTGCCATAGGAACAATCGGTCGAAAATTACGTTGTATTAAAAAAATTTTGTTTTTCAAGATATCTTGACCACATTCGGCATTTATTAGTATTACTGTACTCTTCATATTTAGGCAAAATCATATTAAGATCGGACCACTATGTCATATAGCTGCCATATGTACGATCGGTCGAAAATTAAGTTGTTGTTAAAAAAAAATTTTGTTTTTCAAATTATCTTGACCAACCTCGGCATTTATTAGTAAAACTATACTCTTCATATTTAGGCAAAATCATATTAAGATCGGACCACTATAACATATAGCTGCCATAGGTACGATCGGTTGGCATTTATTAGTCTTACTATACTCCTTATATATATGCAATATCATATTTATATCGGACCACTTTTGATATAGCTGCCTTAGGACCGATCGGACGAAAATTAAGTTGTATGAAAAACGTTTTGTTTTTCAAGATATCTTGACCAAACTCTGGATTTATTAGTATTACAATACTCCTCATATAGAGGCAAAATCCAATTAAGATCGGACCACGATATCATATAGCTGACATAGGTACGATCGGTCGAAAATTAAGTTGTTGTATAAAAAAACCTTTTGTTTTTTAAGATATCTTGACCAAACTCCTCATATACATGCCAAATACTAGCTAGATGGGAGCACTATATCATATAGCTGCCATAGGAACGATCGGTCGAAAATTACGTTGTATTCAAAAAATTTTGTTTTTCAAGATATCTTGACCACATTCGGCATTTATTAGTATTACTGTACTCTTCATATTTAGGCAAAATCATATTAAGATCGGACCACTATTTCATATAGCTGCCATAGGTACGATCGCTCGAAAATTAAGTTGTATGAAAAAACATTTTGTTTATCAAGATATCTTGACCAAACTCGGCATTTATTAGTTTTACTATATTCCTCATTTTTATGCAAAATCCGATTAAGATCGGACCACTATATCATATAGCTGCCAAAGGAACGATCGGTCGAAAATTAAGTTGTTGTATGAAAAAACATTTTGTTTATCAAGATATCTTGACCAAACTCGGCATTTATTAGTTTTACTATATTCCTCATATATATGCAAAATCCTATTAATATCGGACCACTATATCATATAGCTGCCAAAGGAACGATCGGTCGAAAATTAAGTTGTTGTATGAAAAAAAATTTTGTTTTTCAAGATATCTTGACCAAATTCGGCATTTGTTAGTATTACAATACTCTTCATATTTTGGCAAAATTATATTAAGATAGGATCACAAGAGCGATCGGACGAAAATTAAGATGTTTTATGAAAAAACGTTTTGTTTTTTTAAGATATATTGAACAAACTCGACAGTTATTAGTATTACTATACTCTTCATATTTTGGCAAAATCATATTTAGATGGGACCACTATATCATACAGCTGCCATAGGAAAGATCGGTCAAAAATTAAGCTGTATGAAAAAAATTTTGTTTTTCAAGATATCTTGACCAAATTCGGCATTTATTAGTATTACAATACTCTTCATATTTTGGCAAAATTATATTAAGATCGGCACACTATATCATATAGCTGCCGAAAAAACATTTTGTTTATCTAGATATCTTGACCACACCCGGTATTTATTAGTTTTACTATGCTCCTTATATATATGAAAAATCCTATTAAGATCGGACCACAATATCATATAGCCGCCATAATAACGATCAGTGGAAAATTAAGTTGTATGAAAAAACATTTTGTTTATCAAGATATCTTGACCAAACATTTTTTAGTTTTACTATATTCCTCATATATATGCAAAATAGTATTTAGATGGGACCAATATATCATATAGCTGCCATAAGATCGGTCGAAAATTAAGTTGTATGAAAAAAATTTTGTTTTTCAAGATATCTTGACCAAACTCGACAATTAGTTGTATTACTATTCTCTTCATATTTAGGTAAAATCTTATTAAGATCGGATCAATAAATCATATAGCTGCCATAGGAACGATCGGTGGAAAATTAAGTTGTTGTATGAAAAAACATTTTTTTTATCAAGATTTCTTGATGAAACTCGGCATTTACTAGTATTACTATAGTCCTCATATAGAGGCAAAATCCAATTAGATCGGATTACTATATCATATAGCTGCCATAGGTACGATCGGTCGAAAATTAAATTGTTGTATAAAAAAACCTTTTGTTTTTTAAGATATCTTGACCAAACTCGGCATTTATAAGTTTTGCTATACTCCTCATATACATGCTAAATACTATTTAGGTGGGAGCACTATATCATATAGCTGCCATAGGAACAATCGGTCGAAAATTACGTTGTATTAAAAAAATTTTGTTTTTCAAGATATCTTGACAACATTCGGCATTTATTAGTATTACTATACTCTTCAAATTTAGGCAAAATCATATTAGGATCGGACCACTATATCATATAGCTACCATAGGAACGATGGGTCGATAATTAAGTTGTTGTATGAAAAAACATTTTGTTTTTCAAGATATGTTGACCAAACTCGGCATTTATTAGTTTTACTATACTCCTCATATTTAGGCAAAATCATATTAAGATCGGACCACTATATCCTATAGCTACTATAGGAACGATGGGTTGATAATTAAGTTTTTGTATGAAAAAACATTTTGTTTTTCAAGATATATTAATTAAACTCGGTTAGCAGTTAGTTAGTAAATAATCAGTTTTGCTATGCTCCTGATATATATGCAAATATTATTAAGATCGGACCACTATATCACATAGGTGCCATAAGTACGATCGGTGGAAAATTAAATTTTTGTATGAAAAACCATTTTGTTTATTAAGATATCTTGACCAAACTCGGCATTTATTAGTTTTACTATACTGCTCATATATATGCAAAATCATATTAAGATCGGACCACTATATCATATAGCTGCCATATGTACGATCGGTCGAAAATTAAGTTGTTGTATGAAAAAACATTTTGTTTTTCAAGATATCTTGACCAAACTCGGCATTTATAAGTTTACTATACTCCTCATATGTATGCAAAATCCTATTAAGATCGGATAGCTATATCATAAAGGTGCAGTAGGTACGATCGGTCGAAAATTAGTTGTTGTTGAAAAAACATTTTGTTTATCAAGATATCTTGACCAAACTTGTCATTTATTAGTTTTACTATTCTCCTCATATATATGCAATATCATATTAAAAACTGACCACTATATAATATAGCTGCCATAAAAGCGATATCTTGACCAAACTCGGCATTTATTAGTTTTACTATACTCCTCATATATATGCAACATCCTATTAAGTTCGGACTTCTATATCATATAGCTGCCATAGGAACGATCGATGGAAAATTAAGATGTATGAAAAAACAACTTGTTTATCAAGATATCTTGACCAAACTCGGCATTTATTAGTTTTACATATTCCTCATATATATGTGATGCGCCTATTTTGGGGGCACTTTTTGGGTAAGGAGGTTATTTCAGCGACATTTGCCACTATCGGGGACTGTCCCCGAAAAAATCGACGGTGCACTGTTAATTTTGAGGACATTTTCGTTTTCAAGGCAAAGATATGTACTTTTGGATATGAATTATATATGGTTTGAAAATATACTTTTTTTCGATAAAGATTGACTTAGCATTAAGCCAATCTAGATTTTATAAAAAAAGTTACAGTCCTTTTTTAATTTTTATAGATTATGCATATAGTCAATTTTGGAGACCCATACTTCTATGATTTTCTTTAGTTGTTCGTTTAGTATTTATGACCCCAGTTAAGTTAATCTCATTTTTACTGGTTAAGTATATGTTTAAAATATATGAACAACAACATATTTAACCAATTATTGATTATTTTATGAAAAATATAAAACTAAATTCCATCGATGTGGCAACACCGCACATATATATGAACAACAGCTTTTATGAGGACAGACGAACGGTGGAATTATTTCTAATGTAACGATTATTTCGGGTACACTATATGTGACATTCCTTTTGGGGACAATGTCCTTAAAATAACTATATCATATATAACCAAATGTACAAACATGTTTTAATGGAATAAAACGAAAATTTAACAAACGCACACGAAAACTTTGAAAAATAATACGAACATATGTACATACATGGCTTATAAGGATATATATATATATTTTTATTTGGAAGTGAATATTTATATGTACCTCTTTTTTGAATAGCTGTTCCATATTTTCAGAGTCAAAAGTCTAAAAGTATTTATTATATGAAAATAAATTCGGTGTGCAAGAGTTTATATGAAATGAGATAGTTTTTTTATTAATGGTAGGGAGCTCCCGCTATTCCCTAGCGGGTATTCACCCAGAACCCTCTTCTACCAACACCAAATTCAGCTCGCGCTAGCAGAGCTTGTTTGCTTCAGCAGTAATGAAAATTTTTTTTTTTAAAAAAACCACACTTTTTGGGCTCGAATCGAGCTAAAAATTCTTGAGTTAAGTATAATTCGTACTTCATTTCATAGAAGCTCTGAAAGGTCTTAGAATAAGTACTAATGTTCTTGAATCAAGTACAAAAAATGTATTTGATGCAGTATTTGTACTTTATGTAAGCTTTAAAAAATCAAGAAGAATAAAAGTTAACTCAAGTTTAAAAATCTTGAAAAGTTGGACAGCCCAAAAAAGTGAGAAAGAATTGGCACGCGCTCGCTCTCTCAATTTTGTTTCTAATTCTTTTGCTGAAGCCAACGCGTGCCATTTCAAGTAAAGAGTTCGGTGACGTAGAAATGTACGCGGATAAAAAAGCTATATTGCCGGAGCAAAGGCTTCGAGAGCTCCTTAAGCAATTTGGATTGAAGCACCTGCTTTCCTATTTAGACGGTAAGTACATATGCACATACATACGTATGTATTGGTTTAATTATTCTTGTGTATATATGTATATGTACATATATATACTTACATAGATTAACGTAGATAAGATATATATTTACATACATAGATAATACACATACATATGTATGTACATGCACACAAGAATTCTACAGTCATCAGTAGCGCTTATTGTACTATTTTCGGGTGTTCTCAAATGACAAATACATTACAGATAATAATAATTAATAAATCGAGTAGCAACCATCAAAGCTGCTACTGCCTAAGTGACACTTAAGAAACTTGCGCGCTCTCAGTTGTCAAATGAGGGGCGGGCTCGGTGAGCATAAAGTTTCTCGAGCTGCGCCCGATCGGTTGGCGTTACTTTATGCGCATTCTTTTTTTTGTTAGATTAATATTTGGACATTAGGCTTTTGGTGACGGTTACAGGTGGCTTGCAGCTAGTTGTAGATGTTACCACAGTATAGTCGCCATCGCCATCCGACTGGTTGCAGCAAGTGCCAATGCCGTAGCGGAATCGGAGGAACAAAGATCAAACATCGTTTGTGATGTGCTGGCTGCACGTTTAATTGGCTTTTCGCTGATTTTTCCAAGGCACGTGCCAAGCCGGATCATTAGACAAGGCCGTCGAGTTCCATCCACGCTGGATTGTTAAAGCTCGACAGCTGTGGCGATGCTGAGGCTTCACCTTCTTCCTTTAGTTCCGCTTGTTGCCTCAATTTTTGCACGCCTCCAAATATATTTGCTTCGAAAGCGCTTGTGCACGCTTGAAATCTATATCGCGATCATTTGCTTCAATTGATGCTTAGTTTTCTTAAGCTTTGATTCGGGGGTGTTTTCAGTTACTTTTCTGGAGGTGTTGTTCATGCGTTTGCTTTGTTGCTCTGGGCACAGAGCTGGATTGATTTGGGAGTTGGTATTGGGGCACTCATATTTAAGAATTTTACTTATGCATTTTGGTTGGGCTCAGCTTCGGGCACTTGCTGCATTTTGCGGGCTGGCTTTTCTTCAACTCGCCCTCCTCTGTGTCAAATTAGCGGCGGTGACTTAGCGTCGATTTTTTGTACTTGTTATCGAAAATGGAATCGTTCACTTTTAAATGCATTTATTTATGTTTTTAAGCACAAAACCTAATAAATTTAAATGCAGAATTGCAAATTACCGCTATATTGATGAATAAAAATGTTAGGTAATTATTGCCAGCGAGTTTTTTTTCATTAACATAGGGTATAATAGGAAAAGTAGAAATATACAAATTTTTTTAAAAAATAGCTGTACGATTTTTTTTATATAAAAAACAAAATGATTGATAATTCGCGATCTATATTAAACAACCAAAAAATATAAATGAAAATTTGTTGAAATATTGACACCTTTTTATAATGCTGTGTATAAATACATAAATGCACTGTTGCCTTATTACGTAGTATATATTTTAATAAAGATAATGTTTTATTGTAAAATGCCAATTATGTCATTTATTATTGTATTTCTTTCCCATATACTAATATTTTAAATTAATTTTTTCCCTCTCAATACTGTATAACATTGTTCAACGCTGATTCCAAGCAGTGGTTCGGTTTCCGTTGGAACTCATAGCGCGTTAGGCCTTTTAAATAAACAGCATGAGGTGTGTTAACATTTTATTTACTTTTCTAAAAAACTGGCTAATCGATTTGTTTAGAATTAATACGTAAAGCTTTCTTAAATATATATCTTTAAGTTGGTATACCGTGCATTATCCCTGAGAAAAGATATTAGGGTTCAAGTGCAAGGATTATTTTTTACGGTCATTTTGTATGGTATTAGCACTGTTTTACAAATATTTTTAAAACGTGCTGATCGATTTTATAATTTGTCCAGATTGGTTAGGTGAAACTATAGACCTTAATCGTGTATATGCGGTTTTCGGGGCCATTATCTAAGTTAAGATATTTAAAGAATGGTGGAAAGCTTAATTTTCAACCCCTTGGTTTAACCATATTATAATTTAAAATTCAAAAAGAAATAGATGTAGACAGTATATAATTTAATTTTTTTCAATTCTGCATTTACATTGCTTAGGTTGTGTGCTTAAAAACATAAATAAATGCATTTAAAATTGAGCGATTCCTTTTCCGATAACAAGTTCCACAAATCGACGCTATGTCACCGCTGCTAACTTGACGCACATAATCTTATTGTATAATTGAATAGAATGAGTCAATACGATTTTTACGATTATTTTGGGAATTATCGATTGATTTCTAGGAAAACCATTTTTCCGGTTAATCGCAATCGCCTGTGCGGTTATTTTAATCTCGAAGTTTTTGAGCGACGAATTAAAAAAGTTATAAAAAATGTTTTATTTAGTAAAAAGTGGGGAGTATTATTTATATACTACCGCAATACAAAGTTGTAATAAAAAAAGAAAAATGTTTCGCGAAATTTAAAGGCGCGAAATACGAGGCCTTTATTATAGATAAAGCTTCAAGTGCATCTCGCTGGAAAAGAAATTCAAAAGCCTAAATGGTAAGTCAAATGTTTAATCCATGTACAAGTGCATATTATATTTTTTAGAGAAATCGTGTGATGATCGTTATGTATATGTATGTGCTATTCTACATATACATATTATGTAAACTTATGTACTTTTGTATGTGTATTTTAAATTGAGTTGAATTGAATTGTATGTTGTTGAATTTCCGTTAAACAGATATGTACAAAGGCAAATTAACACGAAAAGTTAAATTCTCATACACTCATACAAAGGTACATAAAGTCATTTCTTGCACAAAAAGCTAAAAATTTTATAAAAAAAAAATATATTTTTTTTTGTACAGAAGCTGATATTCCAAAAAGTGCTGTTGTTGGAGCAGATATGGCCACAAACTAGGGCGCCAAAGGTAAGGATAAATATTTAATTCAACTTATATTTGTTTTTTCATACATGTGTTATAAGTATTATTTTACAACAAATATTTTCTCTTTTTTTTCAATAGGCGCTGGTCAAAATAGTCTGGATGCAAGAGCAGATATGCAAACTGATTGCAGCGTACAGGGTGAGTGCAAATTTCATAGTTTGTCATAGAAGGGAACTAGTTTAACTGCTGAAGTCAGCAGAAGGATGTTAATTTGATAACTAAAAAATAAAAATTACAGAATAACTTAATTATTTTTTATTGTATATGTTTTTTATATGTTCTTTTATATATCCAACCTATTTGAACGCATTAAAAAAGGAAAATTTTTAGTTGCTTTAACCCTCTCAAATAAAAACATTCGATTTGCATATTTTCATAGATACAAAAGTATTGGCATTTGCTAAAATAATTGTGTTAAAATATGAAAAAATAAAACAAAAAATAAAAATGATTGTTTAGTGATTTTGCCATTTTATTTTCGATTTGTCATTAAATGCATATTATGTAAACTTATGTACTTTTGTATGTGTATTTTAAATTGAGTTGAATTGAATTGTATGTTGTTGAATTTCCGTTAAACAGATATGTACAAAGGCAAATTAACACGAAATGTTAAATTCTCATACACTCATACAAAGGTACATAAAGTCATTTCTTGCACAAAAAGCTAAAAATTTTATAAAAAAAAAATATATTTTTTTTTTGTACAGAAGCTGATATTCCAAAAAGTGCTGTTGTTGGAGCAGATATGGCCACAAACTGGGGCGCCAAAGGTAAGGATAAATATTTAATTCAACTTATATTTGTTTTTTCATACATGTGTTATAAGTATTATTTTACAACAAATATTTTCTCTTTTTTTTCAATAGGCGCTGGTCAAAATAGTCTGGATGCAAGAGCAGATATGCAAACTGATTGCAGCGTACAGGGTGAGTGCAAATTTCATAGTTTGTCATAGAAGGGAACTAGTTTAACTGCTGAAGTCAGCAGAAGGATGTTAATTTGATAACTAAAAAATAAAAATTACAGAATAACTTAATTATTATTTTATTGTATATGTTTTTTATATGTTCTTTTATATATCCAACCTATTTGAACGCATTAAAAAAGGAAAATTTTTAGTTGCTTTAACCCTCTCAAATAAAAAACATTCGATTTGCATATTTTCATAGATACAAAAGTATTGGCATTTGCTAAAATAATTGTGTTAAAATATGCAAAATAAAACTAAAAATAAAAATTATTGTTTAGTGATTTTGCCATTTTATTTTCGATTTGTCATTAAATGCATCAGTTTTCATTAAACATTTGGATCAATTTTGTGCCGCTCGTCTATAACTGATTTACTTTTGTCCAATAGCTCGGCAAATTCTTAAAAGGATCTGCCATGCTTGCGTTAATTTATTATATGTATATAATTTAATATATTTTCGCTGCTCTACGGTGGTTTCACACTTCTTGGCGGTCATTTTTGCAAAATAAACAATAAATTGATCTTTAAACAATTTTTTCTAATAAATTTTCTGAGATTAAAATTAGGGTGCCTACAGATGTGCATTTTGACAAAGAAAAATAACACCATATCAAAATAATATTAAAATGAAAACTATATATATGAAAAAATGTAAATACTTTTGTTCTTATAAAATTACGGGTCTATAGAATGAAAACATGAATTTAACCATGCCGCCAGCTTTTATAAAAATAATTGGATTTCTTGCACAAATTCGCTAAAAATTTTATAAAAAATAATTTTTTTTTTTTATTTTTACAGAAGCTGATAATCCAAAAGTGCTGATGTTGGAGAAGATATGGCCACAAACTGGTGCGCCAAGGGTAAGGATAAATATTTAATTCAACTTATATTTGTTTTTTTTTCATACATACATTTACAACAAAATTTTCTCTTTTTTTTCAATAGGCGCTGGTCAAAATAGTCTGGATGCAAGAGCAGATATGCAAACTGATTGCAGCGTACAGGGTGAGTGCAAATTTCATAGTTTGTCATAGAAGGGAACTAGTTTAACTGCTGAAGTCAGCAGAAGGATGTTAATTTGATAACTAAAAATAAAAATTACAGAATAACTTAATTATTATTTTATTGCATATGTTTTTTTATATGTTGTTTTATATACCCAACCTATTTGATCGCATTTAAAAAGGAACATTTTTAGTTGCTTCAACCCTCACAAATAAAAAACATTAGATTTACATATTTTCATAGATACAAAAGTATTGGCAATTGCTAAAATAATTGTATTAATATGTGAAATAATAAAACAAGAAATAAAAATTAATATTTAGTGATTTTGCCAGAAGAAATTTTGTATGCAGTGGACGGATACTTAGACAATTTTCTCTTAAAAATATTCATGAAAAACTCTACGTCAATCCTCTTAAAGCTTCCAATATAAAATACTAGGTAGCCGGAGAGAAACAATCTTTTTTTTTTTGCAAATATATTAAGTATTATTTCCTCATCATCTGAATAGGTGTACGTAATAAATTTCTAACCATACTTTTTTATATATTTTTATTGCACAGTAGACTCAACTTTTTTAAACTCCAATATAACGATGGAGTCAGCTGCTTCAGACATGACATACTTCCCAGATAAATCATCGTCATTTATGGATAGTACATCCGTTTCTTACGAACCAACGGAACCGTTGTATGATGTTAGAAAAATTACTGTCCCAATTGCTAAGAACCAGAAAAAATGTAAACGGCACTTTTGCATATTTTGTAAAACTTTGCAAACAAAATTTGCACGCCACATAGAACTTAAACATAAGGTTGAACCACAAGTTAGAGAGATCAGCAGTTTACCAAAAGGCAGCCAGCAAAGAATAAAATTGCTTGACGCTTTACGAAAAAAGGCGATTTCATTTAAAACACTGATGCAAATTACAATGAAGGGACTTTTATAGTGCCTCGTCAATTGAGGGAAAACTCAAAAGAGGAGCTTTAGATTTTGTTTGCTGCACTGGATGTAAGGCCTATTTTCCAAAAATACTATTCGGAATCACATAAAAATTGTAGCAGTAATATCCATAAAAGAGGCAACAGGGATATACTAAAATCTGGACGAGGCACTACAGGCTATATGCATAGTGCTGCAAATATTATATTGCGTAATAAAATAATGCCTGTCCTTAACGACGATGTTATCAGTAGGACAATCATGTATGATCATCTAATAATATTGTTCGGAAATTCAGAAGCCATGAAACACACGGAAGTACAGCACGATATGATAAGGGCAAATATGCGTTAACTAAGTCGCCTTTTAATCGCGATAAATCGGAATGCCCCGACGTGATAGAGCTGAAAGATGTCATTTGCCCTAAATATTATGATGCCGTGATTTCTGGAATTCGTTCTGTTGCTGAGTTTAATTACGATAATTTGAGTTTTATGAAGCCCACTGCAGCGACAACACTAACATGCTTGGTCAAAAAATGTGCGAGAATATTAGGAACACAGAGTATTAAAGATGGCGATGATAGCAGGAAAAAATTAGTGAATGATTTCTTATCTCTGTGGGAAACAGAAATAAATTTAAACATAAATAAAAGAGCTGTTGAGGATCAAACAAAAAAACATAGAGCTGTCAAAGTATTAATACCTACTGTGGAGGACATAAAATTACTGTATGATTTTGTTCATGATCTATCCGCTAAAGCCTTGAATGAGCTAAACAGCAAATTCAACGTTTTGTCATTAACCTCGTTAAAGCAGAGCACTTTGATCAGTTTGCTTATTTTCAATCGGCGCAGAGTTGGCGAACCTGAAAGGCTTACTCTTGAGAGTTACAGAACTGCTCATTCTATTGGGGACATCGACGATAGAGCTAATTCTAACCTGTATAAATGTCTGCCAAAATGAGAAACATTTCTCAAAATTTCACCAGGGTGATTATTCGTGGCAAAAAAAAACCGTACAGTTCCAGTTCTTTTTACACCATGGGATCGTTATTGCATAGACAATATTCTGGAATATGGAAAACGCACAATAAATAAACCAACTACATATATCTTTAGTGTGCCAAACCCGCGGCCACTAAGAAAAGAATATATTCGTGCGTGTCCAATACTAGAAAAATTCGCAAATGAATGTGGTGCACGTTGCCCTGAATCCCTTAGAGGCACAAACCTGCGAAAGCAATTGGCCACACATACCTCTTTATCTAATGTTAAGGACATTCAAATTGATTATTTGGCGAGCTTTATGGGTCACCATAAAGACATCCATAAAAATTACTATCGTGTTCCTGCCTCTGTAGCAGAGATGACCCAGTTTCGCAATTACTTATGTCAGCAATGAACATGAAAGAGGAAAATGCTGAAATTGTAGAAGCTAATCCCGACAGTGAGTTAATTTATTTAGTCCTAGCTGCAATGCTATAGAAGAATACTTCAAAAGAATTTTTGCAAGAATCGAAACTTCGATACAATCGAAGATACTTTCACTATTTAAGAAATTATTGATGGTTTAAAATAATTAAAATATTTTGTTGGTATAGCTAGTCCGAAGTTCAAAACTATTTAATTTAATATTTTGCTAATTTATTGCAAGCAATATATTAAATTAAATTTTTTTCAACTGTTTATTTTAAACAAACCCGGACCTCAAGCAAACAAACAAAATATTTAAAAAAATTATATATGCTTTAACGTATTTTTTCTTACAGCTGAAATTAATAATTCAGAAAGCTCAATGAATCAAATGATGAAGAGCCGCCGGAGTTTGTATGTACGTCAGATGACGCAAATTATTCGCCTCCCAAAAGAATGGTAAAACGTCGAAGCAGTAAGTATTACGGAATAGCCAACAAGTAATCATTTTCAGTATAATACTTAATATAACAATACAAAGAGTCCCACGGTTAAAGCTCATGTCCTTCACTTTTATGGAGCTCAATCTCTAACAGATCAATTACTAACGGCATGACAAATCAAAACTTATTCATTTACTTATATAAATAAACTTTTTTATTGCAGCGTCACCGTTTGGAAAAACGCGCCGTGTACGATGGGGCCCAGTCGAACGCAAGCAACTGGAAACATATTTGGGAATTTAGAAAAATTGGAAAAGTTGCCATCGCTTAAAAAAAATGTTCCCAAATAATAAATGAGAATCCATGTTTTCGAGGCCGCACTTCAGCTCAACTAAAGACTTTTCTGGACAACCAGAGAAAAGCGGAGGGGAGGAAAAAATCTTTGTAATGTTTTAAAACAATAAAAATAAAATAAAATAATCTTATAACAAAATATATAAAATATGCATGTTTACTTTTCATACAAGTTTATGATGATCAATAATTTCGTTTAATATTGATCCGACAGACAAATGGAGTGACGGGCGTGTCTAAATCGACACTATTTCGTTAATAATAGATATAGATTAAATTTACTTTACACTGCTAAATAAGCAAAACTTCGTTATACCACTTTCATACATTTGTAATGGGTTGGCGGTAAACAAAAAATAAAAATCTCAAATACTTACTCAAATGGGAGTAAGTTAAAGTTTCCGTATTCTAATTCCATATTAAAATGTTTGTATATTCGGTAATATGCGCTAGAGTTATTTGAGGGACATTGTCCCCAATAAGGACGTCTCATATAGTGTTCCCGAAATAATCGTTACTCATCCAATTCATTCCACCGTTTCCTGTCCCTAAAAATAGCTTTAGCCAATAAGACTTTGGACCAGGTGGCAACTCTAAATTTTTGTCCCAAAATAAGCTTTCTAATGGATTATGATTATATATAATATTTTGGCAAAGTATTTAAAGTCAGTTTTGAAGACTCGGTCCCAGAAATAATCTTACATATCGTGTCCCCAAATAAATCTCTCTATGACCAAGGCACATATTTTTTAACAGAAAGCTCCAAAATGCCCCATTCTTAGAAGGATGATTGTTTGGGGGCTTATTAATAGAAAAACATAGCGAAAGCCCCACCTTTTGTCTGTCCCCAAAACAAGCGTATCACATATATATATATATATGCAAAGTCCTATTAAGATCGGACCACTTTATCATATAGCTGCCAAAGGAACGATCGGTAGAAAATTATGTCGTTGTATAAAAAAAACATTTTGTTTATCAACATATCTTGACCAAACTCGGCATTTATTAGTATTACTATACTCTTCATATTTTGGCAAAATCATATTAAGATAGAACCACTATATCATATAGCTGCCATAGGTATGACCACAGTTGTTGTATGAAAAAACATTTTGTTTATCAAGATATCTTGACCAAACTCGGCATTTATAAGTTTTACTATATTCCTCATATATATGCAAAATCCTATTTAGATAGGACCACTATATAATACAGCTGCCATAGGAAAGCACGGTCAAAAATTAAGCTGTATAAAAAAATGTTTTTTTCAAGATATCTTGACCAAATTCGGCATTTATTAGTATTACAATACTATTCATATTTAGGCAAAATTATATTAATATCGGCACACTATATCATATAGCTGCCGAAAATTAAGTTGTTGTATGAAAAACATTTGTTTATCTAGATATCTTGACCACACCCGGCATTTATTAGTTTTACTATACTCCTTATATATATGCAAAATCCTATTAGATCGGACCACAATATCATGTAGCCGCCATAAGAACGATCGGTGGAAAATTAAGTTGTTGTATGAAAAAACATTTTGTTTATCAAGATATCTTGAGCAAACTAGGCATTTATTAGTATTACTATATTTCTCATTTATATGCAAAATAGTATTTAGATGGGACCACTATATCATATAGCTGCCATACGATCGGTCGAAAATTAAGTTGTATGAAAAAAAATTTTGTTTTTCAAGATATCTTGACCAAACTCGGCAGTTAGTAGTATTACTATACTCTTCATATTTAGGTAAAATCATATTAAGATCGGATCAATAAATCATATAGCTGCCATAGGAACGATCGGTGGAAAATTAAGTTGTTGTATGAAAAAACATTTTTTTATCAAGATATCTTGATCAAACTCGGCATTTACTAGTATTACTATACTCCTCATATAGAGGCAAAATCCAATTAACCACTTTATCATATAGCTGCCAAAGGAACGATCGGCCGAAATTACGTTGTATTAAAAAAATTGTTTTTCAAGATATCTTCACCAAATTCGGCATTTATTAGTTTTACTATACTCATCATATATGTGCAAAATTCTATTAAGATCGGACCACTTTATCATATAGATGCCATAGGTACGATCAGTCGAAAATTAAGTTGTATGAAAAAAATGTATTTCAAATTATTTTGACCAACCTCGGCATTTATTAGTTTTACTATACTCCTTATATATATGCAATATCATATTAATATCGGACCACTTTTGATATAGCTGCCTTAGGACCGATCGGACGAAAATTAAGTTGTATGAAAAACGTTTTGTTTTTCAAGATATCTTGACCAAACTCTGGATTTATTAGTATTACAATACTCCTCATATAGAGGCAAAATCCAATTAAGATCGGACCACGATATCATATAGCTGACATAGGTACGATCGGTCGAAAATTAAGTTGTTGTATAAAAAAACCTTTGTTTTTTAAGATATCTTGACCAAACTCCTCATATACATGCTAAATACTAGTTAGATGGAGCACTATATCATATAGCTGCCATAGGAACGATCGGTCGAAAATTACGTAGTATTCAAAAATTTTGTTTTTCAAGATATCTTGACCAACCTCGGCATTTATTAGTATTACTATACTCTTCATATTTAGACAAAATCATATTAAGATCGGACCACTATATCATATAGCTACCATAGGAACGATGGGTCGATAACTAAGATTCTGTATGAAAAACATTCTGTTTGTCAAGATATAAACCAAACTCGGTTAGTAGTAAGCTAGTAGATAATTAGTTTGATATACTCCTCATATATATGCAAAATCTTATTAAGATCGGACCACTATATCATATAGCTGCCATAGGTACGATCGGTCGAAAATTAAGTTGTTGTATGAAAAAAATTTGTTTTTTTTCAAGATATCTTGACCAAGCTCGGCATTTATTAGTTTTACTATACTCCTCATATATATGCAATATCATATTAAGATCGGATAACTATATCATAAAGCTGCAGTAGGTACGATCAAATTTGTTTTTTAACATATCTTGACCAAACTCCTCATATACATGCCAAATACTAGTTAGATGGGAGCACTATATCATATAGCTGCCATAGGAACGATCGGTCGAAAATTACGTTGTATTCAAAAAATTTTGTTTTTCAAGATATCTTGACCACATTCGGCATTCATTAGTATTACTGTACTCTTCATATTTAGGCAAAATCATATTAAGATCGGACCACTATTTCATATAGCTGCCATAGGTACGATCGGTCGAAAATTAATTTGTATGAAAAAACATTTTGTTTATCAAGATATCTTGACCAAACTCGGCATTTATTAGTTTTACTATATTCTCATATATATGCAAAATCCTATTAAGATCGGACCACTATATCGTATAGCTGACAAAGGAACGATCGGTCGAAAATTAAGTTGTTGTATGAAAAAACATTTTGTTTATCAATATATCTTGACCAAACTCGGCATTTATTAGTTTTACTATATTCCTCATATATATGCAAAATCCTATTAAGATCGGACCACTATATCATATAGCTGCCAAGGAACGATCGGTGGAAAATTAAGTTGTATGAAAAAAATTTTATTTTTCAAGATATCTTGACCAAATTCGGCATTTGTTAGTATTACAATACTCTTCATATTTAGGCAAAATCATATTAAGATCGGATCATAAGAGCGATCGGACGAAAATTAATATATTTGTATGAAAAAACGTTTTGTTTTTTAAGATATCTTGAACAAACTCGACAGTTATTAGTATTACTATACTCTTCATATTTAGGCAAAATCATATTAAGATCGGATCATAAGAGCGATCGGACGAAAATTAAGTTGTTGTATGAAAAAACGTTTTGTTTTTCAAGATATCTTAAACAAACTCGGCAGTTATTAGTATTACTATACTCCTCATATTTAGGCAAAATCATATTAGGATCGGACCACTATATCATATAGCTACCATAGGAACGATGGGTCGATAATTAAGTGTGTGTATGAAAAAACATTTTGTTTTTAAGATATGTTGACCAAACTCGGCATTTATTAGTTTTACTATACTCCTCATATATATGCAAAATCCTTATAAGATCGGACCACTATATAATATAGCTGCCATAGGAACGATCGGTGGAAAATTAAGTTGTATGAATAAAATTTTGTTTTCAATATCTTGACCAATCTCGGCATTTATAAGTTTTACTATACTCCTCATATATATACAAAATCCTATTAAGATCGGACCACTATATCATATAGCTGCCATAGGAACAATGGGTTGATAATTAAGTTTTTGTATGAAAAAACATTTTGTTTTTCAAGATATATTAATCAGACTCGGTTAGCAGTTAGTTAGTAAATAATAAGTTTTGCTATGCTCCTGATATATATGGAAAATATTATTAAGATCGGACCACTATATCATATAGGTGCCATAAGTACGATCGGTGGAAAATTCAGTTGTTGTATGAAAAAACATTTTGTTTTTCAAGATATCTTGACCAAACTCGGCATTTATAAGTTTTACTATACTCCTCATATGTATGCAAAATACTATTAAGTTCGGACCACTATATCATATAGCTGCCACAGGAACGATCGGTCAAAATTAAGTTGAATGAAAAAAATTTTGTTTTCAAGGTATCTTGACCAACCTCGGCATTTATTAGTATTACTATACTCTTCATATTTAGACAAAATCATATTAAGATCGGACCACTATATCATATAGCTACCATAGGAACGATGGGTCGATAACTAAGATTCTGTATGAAAAAAACATTTGTTTGTCAAGATATATTAACCAAACTCGGTTAGTAGTAAGCTAGTAGATAATTAGTTTTGATATACTCCTCATATATATGCAAAATCTTATTAAGATCGGACCACTATATCATATAGCTGCCATAGGTACGATCGGTCGAAAATTAAGTTGTTGTATGAAAAAAATTTTGTTTTTCAAGATATCTTGACCAAGCTCGGCATTTATTAGTTTTACTATACTCCTCATATATATGCAATATCATATTAAGATCGGATAACTATATCATAAAGCTGCAGTAGGTACGATCAAATTTGTTTTTTAACATATCTTGACCAAACTCCTCATATACATGCCAAATACTAGTTAGAGGGAGCACTATATCATATAGCTGCCATAGGAACGATCGGTCGAAAATTACGTTGTATTCAAAAAAATTTTTTTTTCAAGATATCTTGACCACATTCGGCATTCATTAGTATTACTGTACTCTTCATATTTAGGCAAAATCATATTAAGATCGGACCACTATTTCATATAGCTGCCATAGGTACGATCGGTCGAAAATTAATTTGTATGAAAAAACATTTTGTTTATCAAGATATCTTGACCAAACTCGGCATTTATTAGTTTACTATATTCCTCATATATATGCAAAATCCTATTAAGATCGGACCACTATATCGTATAGCTGACAAAGGAACGATCGGTCGAAAATTAAGTTGTTGTATGAAAAAACATTTGTTTATCAATATATCTTGACCAAACTCGGCATTTATTAGTTTTACTATATTCCTCATATATGCAAAATTCTATTAAGATCGGACCACTATATCATATAGCTGCCAAAGGAACGATCGGTGAAAAATTAAGTTGTATGAAAAAAAATTTTGTTTTTCAAGATATCTTGACCAAATTCGGCATTTGTTAGTATTACAATACTCTTCATATTTGGCAAAATTATATTAAGATCGGATCACAAGAGCGATCGGACGAAAATTAAGATGTTGTATGAAAAAACGTTTTGTTTTTTAAGATATTGAACAAACTCGACAGTTATTAGTATTACTATATTCTTCATATTTAGGCAAAATCATATTAAGATCGGATCATAAGAGCGATCGGACGAAAATTAAGTTGTTGTATGAAAAAACGTTTTGTTTTTCAAGATATCTTGAACAAACTCGGCAGTTATTAGTATTACTATACTCTTCATATTTAGGCAAAATCATATTAAGATCGGATCACTATATCATATAGCCGCCATAGGAACGATCGGTAGAAAATTAAGTCGTATGAAAAAACATTTTGTTTATCAACATATCTTGACCAAACTCGGCATTTATTAGTATTACTATACTCTTCATATTTTGGCAAAATCATATTTATGGGACCACTATTTCATACAGCTGCCATAGGAAAGATCGGTCAAAAATTAAGCTGTATGAAAAAATTTTGTTTTTTAAGATATCTTGACCAAATTCGGCATTTATTAGTATTACAATACTCTTCATATTTTGGCAAAATTATATTAAGATCGGCACACTATATCATATAGCTGCCGAAAATTAAGGTGTTGTATGAAAAAACATTTGTTTATCTAGATACCTTGACCACACCCGGCATTTATTAGTTTTACTATACTCCTTATATATATGAAAAATCTTATTAAGTTCGGACCACAATATCATATAGCCGCCATAAGAACGATCGGTGGAAAATTAAGTTGTTGTATGAAAAAACATTTTGTTTATCAAGATATCTTGACCAAACTAGGCATTTTTTAGTTTTACTATATTCCTCATATAAATGCAAATAGTATTTAGATGGGACCACTATATCATATAGCTGCCATAAGATCGGTCGAAAATTAAGTTGTTGTATAAAAAAACCTTTTGTTTTTTAAGATATCTTGACCAAACTCGGCATTTATAAGTTTTGCTATACTCCTCATATACATGCTAAATACTATTTAGGTGGGAGCACTATATCATATAGCTGCCATAGGAACGATCGGTCGAAAATTACGTTGTATTAAAAAAATTTTGTTTTTCAAGATATCTTGACCACATTCGGCATTTATTAGTATTACTATACTCTTCATATTTAGGCAAAATCATATTAAGATCGGACCACTATTTCATATAGCTGCCATAGGTACGATCGGTCGAAAATTAATTTGTATGAAAAAACATTTTGTTTATCAAGATATCTTGACCAACTCGGCATTTATTAGTTTTACTATATTCCTCATATATATGCAAAATCCTATTAAGATCGGACCACTATATCGTATAGCTGACAAAGGAACGATCGGTCGAAAATTAAGTTGTTGTATGAAAAAACATTTTGTTTATCAATATATCTTGACCAAACTCGGCATTTGTTAGTATTACAATACTCTCATATTTTGGCAAAATTATATTAAGATCGCCACACTATATCATATAGCTGCCGAAAATTAAGCTGTTGTATGAAAAAACATTTTGTTTATCTAGATATCTTGACCACACCCGGCATTTATTAGTTTTACTATACTCCTTATATATGAAAATCTTATTAAGATCGGACCACAATATCATATAGCCGCCATAAGAACGATCGGTGGAAAATTAAGTTGTTGTATGAAAAAACATTTTGTTTATCAAGATATCTTGACCAAACTAGGCATTTTTTAGTTTTACTATATTCCTCATATAAATGCAAAATAGTATTTAGATGGGACCACTATATCATATAGCTGCCATAAGATCGGTCGAAAATTAAGTTGTATGAAAAAAATTTGTTTTTCAAGATATCTTGACCAAACTCGACAATAAGTAGTATTACTATTCTCTTCATATTTAGGTAAAATCTTATTAAGATCGGATCAATAAATCATATAGCTGCCATAGGAACGATCGGTGGAAAATTAAGTTGTATGAAAAAACATTTTTTTTATCAAGATATCTTGATCAAACTCGGCATTTACTAGTATTACTATACTCCTCATATAGAGGCAAAATCATATTAAGATCGGACCACTATTTCATATAGCTGCCATAGGTACGATCGGTCAAAAATTAAGTTGATGTATGAGAAAAATTTTGTTTTTCAAGATATCTTGAACAAACTCGGCAGTTATTAGTATTACTATACTCTTAATATTTAGGCAAAGTCATATTAAGATCGGATTACTATATCATATAGCTGCCATAGGTACGATCGGTCGAAAATTAAGTTGTTGTATAAAAAAAACCTTTTGTTTTTTAAGATATCTTGACTAAACTCGGCATTTATAAGTTTTGCTATACTCCTCATATACATGCTAAATACTATTTAGGTGGGAGCACTATATCATATAGCTGCCATAGGAACGATCGGTCGAAAATTACGTTGTATTAAAAAAATTTTGTTTTTCAAGATATCTTGACCACATTCGGCATTTATTAGTATTACTATACTCTTCATATTTAGGCAAAATCATATTAAGATCGGACCACTATTTCATATAGCTGCCATAGGTACGATCGGTCGAAAATTAATTTGTATGAAAAAACATTTTGTTTATCAAGATATCTTGACCAAACTCGGCGTTTATTAGTTTTACTATATTCCTCATATATATGCAAAATCCTATTAAGATCGGACCACTATATCGTATAGCTGACAAAGGAACGATCGGTCGAAAATTAAGTTGTATGAAAAAAAATTTTGTTTATCAATATATCTTGACCAAACTCGGCATTTATTAGTTTTACTATATTCCTCATATATATGCAAAATTCTATTAAGATCGGACCACTATATCATATAGCTGCCAAAGGAACGATCGGTGGAAAATTAAGTTGTATGAAAAAAAATTTTGTTTTTCAAGATATCTTGACCAAATTCGGCATTTGTTAGTATTACAATACTCTTCATATTTTGGCAAAATTATATTAAGATCGGATCACAAGAGCGATCGGACGAAAATTAAGATGTTGTATGAAAAAACTGTTTGTTTTTTAAGATATATTGAACAAACTCGACAGTTATTAGTATTACTATACTCTTCATATTTAGGCAAAATCATATTAAGATCGGATCATAAGAGCGATCGGACGAAAATTATTTGTTGTATGAAAAAACGTTTTGTTTTTCAAGATATCTTGAACAAACTCGGCAGTTATTAGTATTACTATACTCTTCATATTTAGGCAAAATCATATTAAGATCGGATCACTATATTATATAGCCGCCATAGGAACGATCGGTAGAAAATTAAGTCGTTGTATGAAAAAACATTTTGTTTATCAACATATCTTGACCAAACTCGGCATTTATTAGTATTACTATACTCTTCATATTTTGGCAAAATCATATTTATGGGACCACTATATCATACAGCTGCCATAGGAAAGATCGGTCAAAAATTAAGCTGTATGAAAAAAATTTTGTTTTTTAAGATATCTTGACCAAATTCGGCATTTATTAGTATTACAATACTCTTCATATTTTGGCAAAATTATATTAAGATCGGCACACTATATCATATAGCTGCCGAAAATTAAGGTGTTGTATGAAAAAACATTTTGTTTATCTAGATATCTTGACCACACCCGGCATTTATTAGTTTTACTATACTCCTTATATATATGAAAAATCTATTAAGATCGGACCACAATATCATATAGCCGCCATTAGAACGATCGGTGGAAAATTAAGTTGTATGAAAAAACATTTTGTTTATCAAGATATCTTGACCAAACTAGGCATTTTTTAGTTTTACTATATTCCTCATATAAATGCAAAATAGTATTTAGATGGGACCACTATATCATATAGCTGCCATAAGATCGGTCGAAAATTAAGTTGTATGAAAAATTTTGTTTTTCAAGATATCTTGACCAAACTCGACAATTAGTAGTATTACTATTCTCTTCATATTTAGGTAAAATCTTATTAAGATCGGATCAATAAATCATATAGCTGCCATAGGAACGATCGGTGGAATATTAAGTTGTATGAAAAAACATTTTTTTATCAAGATATCTTGATCAAACTCGGCATTTACTAGTATTACTATACTCCTCATATAGAGGCAAAATCATATTAAGATCGGACCACTATTTCATATAGCTGCCATAGGTACGATCGGTCAAAAATTAAGTTGATGTATGAGAAAAATTTTGTTTTTCAAGATATCTTGAACAAACTCGGCAGTTATTAGTATTACTATACTCTTCATATTTAGGCAAAAATATATTAAGATCGGATTACTATATCATATAGCTGCCATAGGTACGATCGGTCGAAAATTAAGTTGTTGTATAAAAAAACCTTTTGTTTTTTAAGATATCTTGACCAAACTCGGCATTTATAAGTTTTGCTATACTTCTCATATACATGCTAAATACTATTTAGGTGGGAGCACTATAGGAACCATAGGAACGATCGGTCGAAAATAACGTTGTATTAAAAAATTTTTTTTTCAAGATATCTTGACCACATTCGGCATTATTAGCATAATTAGTATTACTATACTCTTCATATTTAGGCAAAATCATATTAAGATCGGACCACTATTTTATATAGCTGCCATAGGTACGATCTCAAAAATTAAGTTGTTGTATGAACAAAATTTTGTTTTTCAAGATATCTCGACATTTATTAGTTTTACTACACTTATTTGATATATATATGCAAAATTCTATTAAGAACGGACCACTATATCATATAAATGCCATAGGTACGATCAATCGAAAATTAAGTTGTATGGAAAAAATGTATTTCAAATTATCTTGACCAACCTCGGCATTTATTAGTAAAACTATACTCTTTATATTTAGGCAAAATCATATTAAGATCGGACCACTATAAATACAGCTGTCATAGGTACGATCGGTCGGCATTTATTAGTTTTACTATACTCCTCATATATATGCAAAATCCTATAAGATCGCACCACTATATCATATAGCTGCCATAGGAACGATCGGTGGAAAATTAAGTTTTTGTATGAAAAAACATTTTGTTTATCAAGATATCTTGACCATACTCGGCATTTATTAGTTTTTACTATACTCCTCATATATGTGCAAAATCCTATTAAGATCGGACCACTATATAATATAGCTGCCATAGGAACGATCGTGGAAAATTAAGTTGTATGAATAAAATTTTGTTTTTCAAATATCTTGACCAATCTCGGCATTTATAAGTTTTACTATATTCCTCATATATATACAAAATCTATTAAGATCGGACCACTATATCATATAGCTGCCATAGGAATGATCGGTGGAAAATTAAGTTTTTGTATGAAAAACAGTTTGTTTATCAAGATATCTTGACCAACCTCGGCATTTATTGGTTTTACTATTCTCTTAATATTTTGGCAAAATTATATTAAGATCGGATCACAAGAGCGATCGGACGAAAATTAAGATGTTGTATGAAAAAACGTTTTGTTTTTCAAGATATCTTGAACAAACTCGGCAGTTATTAGTATTACTATACTCCTCATATTTAGGCAAAATCATATTAGGATCGGACCGCTATATCATATAGCTACCATAGGAACGATGGGTCGATAATTAAGTAGTATGAAAAACATTTTGTTTTTCAAGATATGTTGACCAAACTCGGCATTTATTAGTTTTACTATACTCCTCATATATATGCAAAATCCTATTAAGATCGGACCACTATATCATATAGCTGCCAAGGAACGATCGGTGGAAAATTAAGTTGTTGTATGAAAAAAAATTTTGTTTTTGAAGATATCTTGACCAAATTCGCCATTTGTTAGTATTACAATACTCTTCATATTTTGGCAAAATTATATTAAGATCGGATCACAAGAGCGATCGGACGAAAATTAAGATGTTTTATGAAAAAACGTTTTGTTTTTTAAGATATCTTGAACAACTCGACAGTTATTAGTATTACTATACTCTTGATATTTAGGCAAAATCATATTAAGATCGGATCATAAGAGCGATCGGACGAAAATTAAGTTAAATGAAAAAAATTTTGTTTTTCAAGGTATCTTGACCAACCTCGGCATTTATTAGTATTACTATACTCTTCATATTTAGACAAAATCATATTAAGATCGGACCACTATATCATATAGCTACCATAGGAACGATGGGTCGATAACTAAGATTCTGTATGAAAAAACATTTTGTTTGTCAAGATATATTAACCAAACTCGGTTAGTAGTAAGCTGGTAGATAATTAGTTTTGATATACTCCTCATATATATGCAAAATCTTATTAAGATCGGACCACTATACATATAGCTGCCATAGGTACGATCGGTCGAAAATAAAGTTGTTGTATGAAAAAAATTTTGTTTTTCAAGATATCTTGACCAAACTCGGCATTTATTAGTTTTACTATACTCCTCATATATATGCAAAATCATATTAAGATCGGACCACTATATCATATAGCTGCCATGGGAACGATCGGTGGAAAATTAAGTTTTTGTATGAAAAAACATTTTGTTTATCAAGATATCTTGACCAAACTCGGCATTTATTAGTTTTACTATACTCCTCATATATATGCAAAATCCTATTAAGATCGGACCACTATATAACATAGCTGCCATAGGAACGATCGGTGGAAAATTAAGTTGTATGAATAAAATTTTGTTTTTCAAATATCTTGACCAATCTCGGCATTTATACGTTTTACTATACTCCTCATATATATACAAAATCCTATTAAGATCGGACCACTATATCATATAGCTGCCATAGGAACGATCGGTGGAAAATTAAGTTTTTGTATGAAAAAACAGTTTGTTATCAAGATATCTTGGCCAACCTCGGCATTTATTAGTTTTACTATACTCCTCACATATATGCAAAATCCTATTAAGATCGGACCACTATATCATATAGCTGCTATAGGAACGATCGGTGGAAATTAAGTTTTTGTATGGAAAAACATTTTGTTATCAAGATATCTCTGTCCAAACTCGGCATTTATTAGTTTTACTATACTCCTCATATATATGCAAATTCCGATTATTTATTTATTTATTAATGGTCGACAAAACGAGTGACTTCCTCATTATTCAATAGATTATACAATAGAATTTTATGCTAAAAGCCTAGTTAAAGGATACAATTTTCTAAATAGCATCACCGATCGATGGAGGTGTTTATTTGCCAGTCCGGCCAGCTGTGCCCCTTTTCACAGCTAATTTTGTCAGTGACGCTATTAGAGCCTACATCCAAGCAGAAGGTTGTAAGTAGGAAAAAGTGTTTTCAAGTAACATTAAAATAATTTTAATTTGCTATATAAAGAAAATACAATAAATAGGAAAAATGAAAGTAAGAAGATTGTTAATAAAGTAAAGCAATGTAAGTTAGATAAAGAGTGTTAAGTAGATAGGACAGAGAGAAAAGTAATGGGAAATCACCGACCCGGTGGGGGAAAATTTTTCAGCCTGTCCGGCAAGCTATGCCCCTGCTCATAGCTGGGAATGGTCAGCGACTTCCCGAAGGTATCCTGAAAGCAACGATTTTATTAGGGGTAGAGACAGTTCGGTAGAGAAAACGTGATGCAAACTATTATAATTTTTACATAGCACGCGAAAAGGATTGTGCATAGCGTAGTCTGTTGTGCACGTAGATAGTAAAAAGGGGCGATAATTTCTGGTTGGTCTAGCCGGAACAGAGAATTGAAGACGCGCTAGCAGAAAAGGAGAATCTATGTCGCCAATAATCAACTTATGTAGAAGGACAACACCGAGAATTGTCCTACGGTTGGTTAACGACGGAAGGTTGAGAAGAAGCAGTCTGCTGGAGTAGGACGGCAACCGAAGATTAGGGTCCCAATTTAAACCTCGTAAGGCAAAAAGCAGAAATTGCTTCTGAACTGATTCAATACGATCCTGGCTGTTGTTATACTGTGGAAACCAAATGCAAGAGCAGTATTCAAGGATAGGGCGAACAAGAGAGATGTACAGAAGTTTTGTTATAAAAGGATCGTTAAACTCTTTAGACCATCGATGGTATCTATGTGAAGATTGAAACAGAGTTTAGAATCAAGAATTACGCCTAGATCCTTAACTGTTAGTATACGTTGCAAAGGGATATTGTCGATTGTATAACTGACAAGATAAGGTGTAGTACGATTAAAAGTCATAAACATACACTTTGAACAGTTTAGATGCAATTGATTGGGCCGAACACCATAGTTGCATAGCGTTCAAATCGTCTTGTAGACGAGAATGATGTAGGGGATTAGTGTATGATAGAAAAAGTTTGACATCGTCCGCATACATGAGTACACGGGCATGTGATATGACAGAGGGGAGATCATTTATAAAAAGGGTAAAGAGTAAAGGTCCAAGGACTACCTTGAGGAACACCAGAAGTAACGTGAACCCGTTTAGAGGTAGTCAGCCTCAGCATTACTCTTTGGGTCCTACCTTTTAAATAAGAATTAATCCAAAGCAGAAGAGACAGGGGGAAACCTATTCGGTCAAGTTTAAAAAGTAAAATGTCATGGTGCACAGAGTCAAACGCCTTACTGAAGTCAGTGTAAATGACATCAGTTTGCATTTTCGAAAGGAAAGCATCGTTTACCAAGGAAGTAAACTCAAGCAGATTGGTCGTAGTTGACAGATTCTTTACGAATCCATGTTGAAAAGGGGAAACAACTGATTTGCAGAAATGCTGCAAATTCGAAGTGATTATTTTTTCAAATAATTTAGGAATAGCGGACAGTTTTGCAATGCCCCTGTAATTTCGTATATCAGACTTCCCACCTTTCTTGTGAAGAGGAATGATATAAGATTCTTTCCAAAGAGATGGAAAGACAGAAGTTTCAAGGGATAGATTAAAAAGCTTTAGCAATGGATAAAGAAGGGAAGAACTACACTCCTTGAGAAGACAACTAGGAATATTGTCCGGCCCAGGAGAGTAAGAAGACTTTAAAGAGTTTATAGCTAATAGGAGAGAGGAGTGTGAAATAATTAGAGGAGGTATAACTTGCGGAAGAAATAGTATAAGGGTAAGCATTAGTATTAGGACAGATTGAAGAGTAAGTTGATTGGAAAAATTAGCAAAGAGGTTAGCAGAATCAGTGTCATTGCTAGCTTTATCCAAGCCAAGAAAAAAGAAGATGGCAAACTTGAAGATTTACGCTTCAAGTTTACAAAATTATAAAACTGTCTCGGATTTCGGGCAAATTGTCTTTTACAACGTGTTAGATAATTCTCATAGCATTGAGAATTAAGAAGAAAGAAGTTCGACTTGGCTATGGAATATTTAGCCAAGTCTGTACACGAACCAGACTTTTTAAACTTTTTAAAATATTTGGATTTTACATTTTTTAGATGTGATAATCTGGTAGTAAACCAGGGTGGTTTTGAAAAAGTAGTCGAAGGAATTGACTTAGGAATACACACATCTAAGAGGGAGATTAGGGTGATATAAAAAAAATTAATAGCTGTATTCATATCAACTGAGTCATATAAGAAAGACCAATCGGTTGAATAAATAAGCTGATTCAGCAAAGAATAATTTCCTTTGCAAAAGCAATAGCGGGGCTTATTGGCTGATGAGCACGAAATGAAAGGATTACAATTTAGCATTGCAATCTCTAAAGTTGATGATAGACATCCTCAGGAAGAGATAAAGGAGGGGACCTAGACACATTAGAAATAAGGTAGTCGTTAACAAATACAAGGTCAAGTGTTCTAGTCAAATGATTAGAAATTGAATTGATTTGAAACAACGAAAGATCAAGCATGCAGTCTATAAAATCGTGCTGTGCTGAGGGCACTAGATAATTTTTGGCAGTAAATAATGACCAAGAGATGTTGGGCAAATTAAAATCACCCACACCATAAATAGGTCACTATCACGCACGTGTGAAGAAACTTCTTTAATACGAGTAATATGTTTCATATAAACTTGAATATCAGAAGAAGGAGGGACATAAGAGCATGTTACATAGACATTCCGTGTAGGAAAAGACACCTTAACTGAGACAATCTCAGCGTCAGTAGGCGTACTAAAACAGAAAAGTTCAGACTGGAGAGTGGCTTTAACGGCAATTAACACCCCACCACCTCGAGTCGGCCGATCATTTCGATACAAACTAAAGTTATTTGATAAAATCTCAAAATCAGATATGGTTGAGTTCAACCATGTTTCTGAAAATGCTATTATATCCGAATTGAAGGAAGTGCTGGCCATGAAAAGATTTTTAAGTTTTGAAATAAGACCTCTAACATTCTGATAATGAATAAAGATTTGGTCAGAAGATAAAGCTAGTTTTTTGGGGCAGAAATGGTACCCTGTATTGAAGGGACTGGAAGGGTGACAGGCTGGTTACGCTTTTTAGGCTTGAACTCGTGAACAATCATGTGTGGAGGCCAAAATTGGGATCACAAATGATTGGGAACATATCATGTGAAACATTTATTTGAATGATGATATTTCACGAGGGGTGGAGAAATTAAATTTAGTTATTGACACGCTAACAGAAGATTTGCTAGCAATATAGGCTGCCAATGACTCAGAAGTGGTGTCCGACGAAAGTCGAGACACAAAGACTTGCCTACGAGGGGCAACTACCGTTAAAGTAGGCGCTGGTGGGGCTGTAGGTATACAGGAGTTGGGGGAGCTAACGAGGCACAATGATTGGTTTTAACAATCTGGGCAAGATTGCGCGCAGGTCTACCTTTGCGGCCAGGAGCTGATGGGGCTGAGGCAGTTTGATTAATTGGGACGGGATCAGGTACGGGCTCTACTGGGACTAGTACAGGGGTTGAAACAGGGGTAATTGGACAGTCGCTTGGAGAAGGCGATAAAGACAACATTGGAGATACCTCCAAGTTGCTAGGAAGGGACAAGAAAGTAGTAGGTGTCTGAACAGACGTAGAGGGCAATTGCAAATGTTGAGGCTCCAACCGGCGATTGGTTGGGGACTCAAATTTATATTTGCCAAGCAGCTCGAAACTCGAGTCAAAATTACTCGAGAGCTGCTTAGCCACATTATTTAATTTTAAGAATTGACTTCTCACAGAATTATACATTCTAGAGAAATCAATTTGCTTGTCGATGCATTCTGGGCACGACCAACGCAAGCCACCACAGCCCTTCTTGGCAATAGCAGCGATCTTGTCGCAATCACGCCAGTGAGACCTGCACATTTAGCATGCATCATACTCTCACACAGCCAGCAATTAACAAATTGCGGCAGTGCAGAATCATCAGCCTGCTTGAACGTGCACGGTTTCTTACAGCACAACATAATTATTTAATGCGTATGCAAATTGCGAGAGCACAGAGCAACTTGACTTGACCAACCTCGGCATTTATTAGTATTACTATACTCTTCATATTTAGACAAAATCATATTACGATCGGACCACTATATCATATAGCTACCATAGGAACGATGGGTCGATAACTAAGATTCTGTATGAAAAAACATTAAAGTTTTTGTTTTTCAAGATATCTTGACCAAACTCGGCATTTATTAGTTTTACTATACTCCTCATATATATGCAAAATCCTATTAAGATCGGACCACTATATAATATAGCTGCCATAGGAACGATCGGTGGAAAATTAAGTTGTATGAATAAAATTTTGTTTTTCAAATATCTTGACCAATCTCGGCATTTATACGTTTTACTATACTCTCATATATATACAAAATCCTATTAAGATCGGACCACTATATCATATAGCTGCCATAGGAACGAACGGTGGAAAATTAAGTTTTTGTATGAAAAAACAGTTTGTTTATCAAGATATCTTGGCCAACCTCGGCATTTATTAGTTTTACTATACTCCTCATATATATGCAAAATCCTATTAAGATCGGACCACTATATCATATAGCTGCTATAGGAACGATCGGTGGAAAATTAAGTTTTTGTATGGAAAAACATTTTGTTTATCAAGATATCTTGACCAAACTCGGCATTTATTAGTTTTACTATACTCCTCATATATATGCAAATTCCGATTATTTATTTATTTATTTATTTATTAATGGTCGACAAAACGAGTGTCTTCCTCATTATTCAATAGATTATACAATAGAATTTTATGCTAAAAGCCTAGTTAAAGGATACAATTTTCTAAATAGCATCACCGACCGATGGAGGTGTTTTATTTGCCAGTCCGGCCAGCTGTGCCCCTTTTCACAGCTAATTTTGTCAGTGACGCTATTAGAGCCTACATCCAAGCAGAAGGTTGTAAGTAGGAAAAAAGTGTTTTCAAGTAACATTAAAATAATCTTAATTTGCTATATTAATAAAGAAAATACAATAAATAGGAAAAATGAAAGTAAGAAGATTGTTAATAAAGTAAAGCAATGTAAGTTAGATAAAGAGTGTTAAGTAGATAGGACAGAGAGAAAAGTAATGGGAAATCACCGACCCGGTGGGGGAAATTTTTCAGCCTGTCCGGCAAGCTATGCCCCTGCTCATAGCTGGAATGGTCAGCGACTTCCCGAAGGTATCCTGAAAGCAACGATTTTATTAGGGGTAGAGACAGTTCGGTAGAGAAAACGTGATGCAAACTATTGTAATTTTTAAATAACACGCGAAAAGGATTGTGCATAGCGTAGTCCGTTGTGCACGTAGATAGTAAAAAGGGGCGATAATTTCTGGTTGGTCTAGCCGGAACAGAGAATTGAAGACGCCCTAGCAGAAAAGGAGAATCTATGTCGCCAATAATCAACTTATGTAGAAGGACAACACCGAGAATTGTCCTACGGTTGGTTAACGACGGAAGGTTGAGAAGAAGCAGTCTGCTGGAGTAGGACGGCAACCGAAGATTAGGGTCCCAATTTAAACCTCGTAAGGCAAAAAGCAGAAATTGCTTCTGAACAGATTCAATACGATCCTGGCTGTTGTTATACTGTGGAGACCAAATGCAAGAGCAGTATTCAAGGATAGGGCGAACAAGAGAGATGTACAGAAGTTTTGTTATAAAAGGATCGTTAAACTCTTTAGACCATCGTTTAATGAATCCAAGTACACCTTTTGCCTCATTAACGATGGTATCTATGTGAAGATTGAAACAGAGTTTAGAATCAAAAATTACGCCTAGATCCTTAACTGTTAGTATACGTTGCAAAGGGATATTGTCGATTGTATAACTGACAAGATAAGGTGTAGTACGATTAAAGTCATAAACATACACTTTGAACAGTTTAGATGCAATTGATTGGCCGAACACCATAGTTGCATAGCGTTCAAATCGTCTTGTAGACGAGAATGATGTAGGGGATTAGTGTATGATAGAAAAAGTTTGACATCGTCCGCATACATGAGTACACGGGCATGTGATATGACAGAGGGGAGATCATTTATAAAAAGGGTAAAGAGTAAAGGTCCAAGATGACTACCTTGAGGAACACCAGAAGTAACGTGAACCCGTTTAGAGGTAGTCAGCCTCAGCATTACTCTTTGGGTCCTACCTTTAAATATCAGAATTAATCCAAAGCAGTAGAGACAGGGGGAAACCTATTCGGTCAAGTTTAAAAGTAAAATGTCATGGTGCACAGAGTCAAACGCCTTACTGAAGTCAGTGTAAATGACATCAGTTTGCATTTTCGAAAGGAAAGCATCGTTTACCAAGGAAGTAAACTCAAGCAGATTGGTCGTAGTTGACCGATTCTTTACGAATCCATGTTGAAAAGGGGAAACAACTGATTTGCAGAAATGCTGCAAATTCGAAGTGATTATTTTTTCAAATAATTTAGGAATAGCGGACAGTTTTGCAATGCCCCTGTAATTTCGTATATCAGACTTCCCACCTTTCTTGTGAAGAGGAATGATATAAGATTCTTTCCAAAGAGATGGAAAGACAGAAGTTTCAAGGGATAGATTAAAAAGCTTTAGCAATGGATAAAGAAGGGAAGAACTACACTCCTTGAGAAGACAACTAGGAATATTGTCCGGCCCAGGAGAGTAAGAAGACTTTAAAGAGTTTATAGCTAATAGGAGAGAGGAGTGTGAAATAATTAGAGGAGGTATATAACTTGCGGAAGAAATAGTATAAGGGTAAGCATTAGTATTAGGACAGATTGAAGAGTAGTAAGTTGATTGGAAAAAATTAGCAAGAGGTTAGCAGAATCAGTCATTGCTAGCTTTATCCAAGCCAAGAAAAAAAGAAGATGGCAAACTTGAAGATTTACGCTTCAAGTTTACAAAATTATAAAACTGTCTCGGATTTCGGGCAAATTGTCTTTTACAACGTGTTAGATAATTCTCATAGCATTGAGAATTAAGAAGAAGAAGTTCGACTTGGCTATGGAATATTTAGCCAAGTCTGTACACGAACCAGACTTTTTAAACTTTTTAAAATATTTGGATTTTACATTTTTTAGATGTGATAATCTGGTAGTAAACCAGGGTGGTTTTGAAAAAGTAGTCGAAGGAATTGACTTAGGAATACACACATCTAAGAGGGAGATTAGGGTGATGTAAAAAAATTAATAGCTGTATTCATATCAACTGAGTCATATAAGAAAGACCAATCGGTTGAATAAATAAGCTGATTCAGCAAAGAATAATTTCCTTTGCGAAAGCAATAGCGGGGCTTATTGGCTGATGAGCACGAAATGAAAGGATTACAATTTAGCATTGCAATCTCTAAAGTTGGATGATAGACATCCTCAGGAAGAGATAAAGGAGGGGACCTAGACACATTAGAAATAAGGTAGTCGTTAACAAATACAAGGTCAAGTGTTCTAGTCAAATGATTAGAATTGAATTGATTTGAAACAACGAAAGATCAAGCATGCAGTCTATAAAATCGTGCTGTGCTGAGGGCACTAGATAATTTTTGGCAGTAAATAATGACCAAGAGATGTTGGGCAAATTAAAATCACCCAACACCATAAATAGGTCACTATCACGCACGTGTGAAGAAACTTCTTTAATACAAGTAATATGTTTCATATAAACTTGAATATCAGAAGAAGGAGGGACATAAGAGCATGTTACATAGACATTCCGTGTAGGAAAAGACACCTTAACTGAGACAATCTCAGCGTCAGTAGGCGTACTAAAACAGAAAAGTTCAGACTGGAGAGTGGCTTTAACGGCAATTAACCCCCACCACCTCGAGTCGGCCGATCATTTCGATACAAACTAAAGTTATTTGATAAAATCTCAAAATCAGATATGGTTGAGTTCAACCATGTTTCTGAAAATGCTATTATATCCGAATTGAAGGAAGTGCTGGCCATGAAAAGATTTTTAAGTTTTGAAATAAGACCTCTAACATTCTGATAATGAATAAAGATTTGGTCAGAAGATGAAGCTATTTTTTTGGGGCAGAAATGGTACCCTGTATTGAAGGGACTGGAAGGGTGACAGGCTGGTTACGCTTTTTAGGCTTGAACTCGTGAACAATCATGTGTGAAGGCCAAAATTTGGGATCACAAATGATTGGGAACATATCATGTGAAACATTTTTTGAATGATGATATTTCACGAGGGGTGGAGAAATTAAATTTAGTTATTGACACGCTAGCAGAAGATTTGCTAGCAATATAGGCTGCCAATGACTCAGAAGTGGTGTCCGACGAAAGTCGAGACACAAAGACTTGCCTACGAGGGGCAACTACCGTTAAAGTAGGCGCTGGTGGGGCTGTAGGTAATACAGGAGTTGGGGGAGCTAACGAGGCACAATGATTGTTTTTAACAATCTGGGCAAGATTGCGCGCAGGTCTACCTTTGCGGCCAGGAGCTGATGGGGCTGAGGCAGTTTGATTAATTGGGACGGGATCAGGTACGGGCTCTACTGGGACTAGTACAGGGGTTGAAACAGGGTAATTGGACAGTCGCTTGGAGAAGGCGATAAAGACAACATTGGAGATACCTCCAAGTTGCTAGGAAGGACAAGAAAGTAGTAGGTGTCTGAACAGACGTAGAGGGCAATTGCAAAAGTTGAGGCTCCAACCGGCGATTGGTTGGGGACTCAAATTTATATTTGCCAAGCAGCTCGAAACTCGAGTCAAAATTACTCGAGAGCTGCTTAGCCACATTATTTAATTTTAAGAATTGACTTCTCACAGAATTATACATTCTAGAGAAATCAATTTGCTTGTCGATGCGTTCTGGGCACGACCAACGCAAGCCACCACAGCCCTTCTTGGCAATAGCAGCGATCTTGTCGCAATCACGCCCAGTGAGACCTGCACATTTAGCATGCATCATATTCTCACACAGCCAGCAATTAACAAATTGCGGCAGTGCAGAATCATCAGCCTGCTTGAACGTGCACGGTTTCTTACAGCACAACATAATTTTTTAATGCGTATGCAAATTGCGAGAGCACAGAGCAAAACGAAAACGGTGCACAAGATAGAGCAAGTAAATACACAAACAAATTGTTTGGAGCGAAAAGCATAGAAAAGTTTGCGAGAGCGCGATGCACAAGCAGAAAGTATGCAGCGAACACACGCACAAACAAGTGTATGCACAGGGGAGCACCAAAGCAAAAGAATCAAAACAGGCAATAACAACAACACGGAGCTGATGCCGCGTTTTAAAAATGTAATAATTAACAGACTTACGCTGCACAACAGATAACACTTTGCACAGTTTATTAAAGCTTCTTAAATAAAGCACCGAAAAATGCAAAATTTTGAAGTAAAAAGCAGGATAAAAGCGCAAAAATATATAAAAATCTTGGAGCACAAGTAAAGCACGTCAATCACTCTCAACTGAGAACTCTCTCTCTATATCATATAGCTGCCATAGGAACGATCGGTCGAAAATTAAGTTGTATGAATAAAATTTTGTTTCTCAGATATCTTGACCAAACTCGGCATTTATTAGTTTTACTATACTGCTCATATATATGCAAAATCATATTAAGATCGGACCCACTATATCATATAGCTGCCATGGAACGATCGGTGGAAAATTAAGTTGTATGAAAAAACATTTTGTTTTTCAAGATATGTTGACCAAACTCGGCATTTATAAACTATACTCCTCATATGTATGCAAAATGCTATTAAGTTCGGACCACTATATCATATAGCTGCCACAGGAACGATCGGTCGAAAATTAAGTTGAATGAAAAAATTTTGTTTTTCAAGGTATCTTGACCAACCTCGGTTTATTAGTATTACTATTTCTCTTCAATTTAGACAAAATCATATTAAGATCGGACCACTATATCATATAGCTACCATAGGAACGATGGGTCGATAACTAAGAATCTGTATGAAAAAACATTTTGTTTGTCAAGATATACTAACCAAACTCGGTTAGTAGTAAGCTAGTAGATAATTAGATTTGATATACTCCTCATATATATGCAAAATCTTATTAAGATCGGACCACTATATCATATAGCTGCCATAGGTACGATCGGTCGAAAATTAAGTTGTTGTATGAAAAATATTTTGTTTTTCAAGATATTTTGACCAAACTCGGCATTTATTAGTTTTACTCTACTCCTCATATATATGCACTAATCATATTAAGATCGGATAACTATATCATAAGCTGCAGTAGGTACGATCGGTCGAAAATTAAGTTGTTGTTGAAAAAACATTTTGTTTATCAAGATATCTTGACCAAACTTGTCATTTATTAGTTTTACTTTTCTCCTCATATATATGCAATATCATATTAAAAACTGACCACTATATAATATAGCTGCCATAAAAGCGATTGGTCGAAAATTAAGTTGTATGGAAAATCATTTTGTTTTTCGAGATATCTTGACAAACTCGGCATTTATTAGTTTTACTAACTCCTCATATATATGCAAAATCCTATTAAGTTCGACTTCTATATCATATAGCTGCCATAGGAACGATCGATGGAAAATTAAGATGTATGAAAAAAACATCTTGTTTATCAAGATATCTTGACCAAACTCGGCATTATTAGCTTACTATATTCCTCATATATATGCAAAGTCCTATTAAGATCGGACCACTTTATCATATAGCTGCCATAGGAACGATCGGTAGAAAATTATGTCGTTGTATAAAAAAAACATTTTGTTTATCAACATATCTTGACCAAACTCGGCATTTATTAGTATTACTATACTCTCTTATATTTGGCAAAATCATATTAAGATAGAACCACCATATCATAGCTGCCATAGGTATGACCACAGTTGTTGCATGAAAAACATTTTGTTTATCAAGATATCTTGACTAAACTCGGCATTTATTAGTTTTACTATATTCCTCATATATATGCAAAATCCTATTTAGATGGGACCACTATATCATACAGCTGCCATAAAGACCGGTCAAAAATTAAGCTGTATAAAAAAAATTTTGTTTTTCAAGATATCTTGACCAAATTCGGCATTTATTAGTATTACAATACTCTTCATATTTTGGCAAATTATATTAATATCGGCACACTATATCATATAGCTGCCGAAAATTAAGTTGTTGTATGAAAAAACATTTTGTTTATCTAGATATCTTGACCACACCCGGCATTTATTAGTTTTACTATACTCCTTATATATATGCAAAATCCTATTAAGATCGGACCACAATATCATATAGCCGCCATAAGAACGATCGGTGGAAAATTAAGTTGTTGTATGAAGAAACATTTTGTTTTTCAAGATATCTTGACCAAACTTGGCATTTTTTAGTTTTACTATATTCCTCATATATGCAAAATAGTATTTAGATGGGACCACTATATCATATAGCTGCCATAAGATCGGTCGAAAATTAAGTTGTATAAAAAAATTTTGTTTTTCAAGATATCTTGACCAAACTCGGCAGTTAGTAGTATTACTATACTCTTCATATTTAGGTAAAATCATATTAAGATCGGATCAATAAATCATATAGCTGCCATAGGAACGATCGGTGGAAATTAAGTTGTTGTATGAAAAAACATTTTTTTATCAAGATATCTTAACCAAACTAGGCATTTTTTAGTTTTACTATATTCCTCATATATATGCAAAATCCTATTAAGATCGGACCACTATATCATATAGCTGCCATAAGATCGGTCGAAAATTAAGTTGTATATTTTGGCAAAATCATATTTATGGGACCACTATATCATATAGCTGCCATAAGATCGGTCGAAAATTAAGTTGTATGAAAAAACATTTTTTTTTTTCAAGATATCTTGACCAAACTTGGCATTTTTTAGTTTTACTATATTCCTCGTATATATGCAAAATAGTATTTAGATGGGACCACTATATCATATAGCTGCCATAAGATCGGTCGAAAATTAAGCTGTATGAAAAAAATATTGTTTTTTTTATTAAGGTATCTTGACCAAATTCGGCATTTATTAGTATTACAATACTCTTAATATTTTGGCAAAATTATATTAAGATCGGCACACTATATCATATAGCTGCCGAAAATTAAGGTGTTGTATGAAAAAACATTTTGTTTATCTAGATATCTTGACCACACCCGGCATTTATTAGTTTTACTATACTCCTTATATATATGAAAAATCTTATTAAGATCGGATCACAATATCATATAGCCGCCATAAGAACGATCGGTGGAAAATTAAGTTGTTGTATGAAAAAACATTTTGTTTATCAAGATATCTTGACCAAACTAGGCATTTTTAGTTTTACTATATTCCTCATATATATGCAAAGTCCTATTAAGATCGGACCACTTTATCATATAGCTGCCATAGGAACGATCGGTAGAAAATTATGTCGTTGTATAAAAAAAAACATATATATCTTGCAAACTCGGCATATTTAAATCTATACCATTTTGTATCATATAGCTGCCATATATAGCTGCCATAGGTAATGACCACAGTTGTTGTATGAAAAAACATTTTGTTTATCAAGATATCTTGACCAAACTCGGCATTTATATTAGTTTTACTATATTCCTCATATATATGCAAAATCCTATTTAGATGGGACCACTATATCATACAGCTGCCATAGGAAAGATCGGTCAAAAATTAAGTTGTATGAAAAAACATTTTGTTTATCTAGATATCTTGACCACACCCGGCATTTATTAGTTTTACTATACTCCTTATATATATGCAAAATCCTATTAAGATCGGACCACAATATCATATAGCCGCCATAGAACGATCGGTGGAAAATTAAGTTGTTGTATGAAAACACTTTGTTTTCAAGATATCTTGACCAAACTTGGCATTTTTTAGTTTTACTATATTCCTCATATATATGCAAAATAGTATTAGATGGACCACTATATCATATAGCTGCCATAAGATCTGTCGAAAATTAAGTTGTATGAACAAAATTTTGTTTTTCAAGATATCTTGACCAAATTCGGCAGTTAGTAGTATTACTATTCATATTAAGGTAAAATCATATTAAGATCGGATCAATAAATCATATAGCTGCCATAGGAACGATCGGTGGAAAATTAAGTTGTTGTATGAAAAAACATTATTTTATCAAGATATCTTACCAAACTAGGCATTTTTTAGTTTTACTATATTCATATATAAAATAGTATTTAGATGGGACCACTATATCATATAGCTGCCATACAACATTTTGTTTAGCTCATATAGCTACCATAGGAACGATGGGTCGATAACTAAAATTCTGTATGAAAAACATTTTGTTTGTCAAGATATATTAACCAAACTCGGTTAGTAGTAAGCTAGTAGATAATTAGTTTTGATATACTCCTCATATATATGCAATATCTTATTAAGATCGGACCACTATATCATATAGCTGCCATAGGTACGATCGGTCGAAAATTAAGTTGTATGAAAAAAAATTTGTTTTTTAAGATATCTTGACCAAACTCGGCATTTATTAGTTTTACTATACTCCTCATATGCAATATCATATTAAAATCGGATAACTATATCATAAAGCTGCAGTAGGTACGATCGGTCGAAAATTAAGTTGTTGAAAAAACATTTTGTTTATCAAGATATCTTGACTAAACTTGTCATTTATTAGTTTTACTATTCTCCTCATATATATGCAATATCATATTAAAAACTGACCACTATATAATATAGCTGCCATAAAAGCGATTGGTCGAAAATTAAGTTGTTGTATGGAAAATCATTTTGTTTTTCGAGATATCTTGACCAAACTCGGCACTTATTAGTTTTACTATACTCCTCATATATATGCAAAATCCTATTAAGTTCGGACTTCTATATCATATAGCTGCCATAGGAACGATCGATGGAAAATTAAGATGTATGAAAAAACATCTTGTTTATCAAGATATCTTGACCAAACTCGGCATTTATTAGTTTTACTATATTCCTCATATATATGCAAAGTCCTATTAAGATCGGACCACTTTATCATATAGCTGCCATAGGAACGATCGGTAGAAAATTATGTCGTTGTATAAAAAAAACATTTTGTTTATCAACATATCTTGACCAAACTCGGCATTTATTAGTATTACTATACTCTCATATTTTGGAAAAATCATATTAAGATAGAACCACTATATCATATAGCTGCCATAGGTATGACCACAGTTGTTGTATGAAAAAACATTTTGTTTATCAAGATATCTTGACCAAACTCGGCATTTATTAGTTTTACTATATTCCTCATATATATGCAATCCTATTTAGATGGGACCACTATATCATACAGCTGCCATAGGAAAGATCGGTCAAAAATTAAGCTGAATGAAAAAAATTTTGTTTTTCAAGATATCTGACCAAATTCGGCATTTATTAGTATTACAATACTCTTCATATTTAGGTAAAATTATATTAATATCGGCACACTATATCATATAGCTGCCGAAAATTAAGTTGGTGTATGAAAAAACATTTTGTTTATCTAGATATCTTGACCACACCCGGCATTTATTAGTTTAACTATACTCCTTATATATATGCAAAATCCTATTAAGATCGGACCACAATATCATATAGCCGCCATAAGAACGATCGGTGGAAAATTAAGTTGTTGTATGAAAAAACATTTTGTTTTTCAAGATATCTTGACCAAACCTGGCATTTTATAGTTTTACTATATTCCTCATATATATGCAAAATAGTATTTAGATGGGACCACTATATCATATAGCTGCCATAAGATCGGTCGAAAATTAAGTTGTATGAAAAAAATTTTGTTTTTCAAGATATCTTGACCAAACTCGGCAGTTAGTAGTATTACTATACTCTTCATATTTAGGTAAAATCATATTAAGAATCGGATCAATAAATCATATAGCTGCCATAGGAACGATCGGTGGAAAATTAAGTTGTTGTATGAAAAAACATTTTTTTATCAAGATATCTTAACCAAACTAGGCATTCTTTAGTTTTACTATATTCCTCATATATATGCAAAATCCTATTTAGATGGGACCACTATATCATACAGCTGCCATAGAAAAGATCGGTCAAAAATTAAGCTGTATGAAAAAAATTTTGTTTTTTAAGATATCTTGATCAAATTCGGCATTTATTAGTATTACAATACTCTTCATTTTTTGGCAAATTATATTAAGATCGGCACACTATATCATATAGCTGCCGAAAATTAAGGTGTTGTATGAAAAAACATTTTGTTTATCTAGATATCTTGACCACACCCGGCATTTATTAGTTTTACTATACTCCTTATATATATGAAAAATCTTATTAAGATGGGACCACAATATCATATAGCCGCCATAAGAACGATCGGTGGAAAATTAAGTTTTTGTATGAAAAAACATTTTGTTTATCAAGATATCTTGACCAAACTCGGCATTTTTTAGTTTTACTATACTCCTCATATATATGCAAATTCCTATTAAGATCGGACCACTATATCATATAGCTGCCATAGGAACGATCGGTCGAAAATTAAGTTGTATGAATAAAATTTTGTTTTTTAAGATATCTTGACCAAACTCGGCATTTATTAGTATTACTATACTCTTCATATTTAGGCAAAATCTTATTAAGATCGAACCACTATATCATACAGCTCATATAGGAGCGATTGGTCGAAAGTTAAGTTGTTGTATGAAAAAACATTTTGCTTTCCAGATATCTTGACCAAACTCGGCATTTATTAGTATTACTATACTCTTTATTATTAGGCAAAATCATATTAAGATCGGATCACTATATCATAAAGATGCCATAGGTACGATCGGTCGAAAATTAAGTTGTTGTATGAAAAAACATTTTGTTTATCAAGATATCATGACCAACTCGGCATTTATTGGTTTTACTATTCTCTTAATATATGCAATATCATATTAAGATCGGACTACTATATAATAGAGCTGCCATAAAAGTGATCGGTCGAAAATTAAGTTGTTGCATGGAAAAACATTTTGTTTTTCAAAATATATTGAACAAACTCGGCATTTATTACTTTTACTATACTCATATATATACATAATCCTATTAGGATCGGACCACTATATCATATAGCTGCCATAGGAACGATCGGTCGAAAATTAAGTTGTTGTATGAAAAAAATTTTGTTTTCAAGATATCTTGACCAAACTCGGCACTTATTAGTATTACTATACCTTTCATATTTAGGCAAAATCATATTAAGGTCGGACCACTATATCATATAGCTGCCATAGGAACGATCGGTCGAAAATTAAGTTGTTGTATGAATAAAATTTTGTTTCTCAAGATATCTTGACCAACCTCGCCATTTATTGGTATTACTATACTCTTCATATTTAGGCAAAATCATATTAAGATCGATGGGTCGATAAATAAGTTTTTGACAAAAAAATATTTTGTTTGTCAAGATATATTAATCTCATAAGTTCACTTGAGAACCAAGGAGCCCTGATAGGGAACCAGATAGGCCTCGCTGAGTGATCAAATGGAACGTAGACTTAAAAAATCAAGTACAAGGTATCATAAATAGTTTAATGGCAACATCAACGTCTGCAAAATTGTACGGTTGGGACTAGTCAAATTGCGGACAAGATCATTCAGCTTATAAAAATCAGCCTTTCGGAAACAACGCACACAATTCTTTGATAGGGACTCGGGCTGTTAAATCAATAACCAGTTCCAGAGTTGCCTGAAAAGGGTCTTCAGGAAGTGTAAGCGGATTGATCCTGTGCACAACACTGTCGAAATTTCTTGAAAATCGTACACGATTTACCTGCTGTAAGGACATTTCTTATCGAACATCAATAAATTCGTTTGACGAATTGAGTCTGATGGCGATGACCACTCGACATCTGGAAGATTAAAGTTCGCAAGATCTACTAAAAGGTCTCTATCAGAAAACAGGGAGGAGATAGATTTAATAACATTAAGATGGGTTTGACAGCAGTAAGTACTCCTCCTCCGATACGGGAAGATCGGACACATCTGTAAGTGGTGTATTTTGAGGTAAAAATTGAAATTGAACTGAAAGCGATAATTTGAAAATTAAAAATATGAGAGTCTAAATACAGGTTAACGAGCTTAGATTTAAGACCTCTAACATTCTGGCAAGGCAAGCTCGAAAGAAGAATTTAGTTATTTGACGCAGCAACTAAAGTTGTGCGCTTTTAGAAAAGGTAGTAATAAAATCAGAGACCGATTTTCCATTTTGGTCTAATATTCTTTTATAATATATTCTTTTATTCTGGCCAAAACTCTTTACAACAAATATCAGCAAATATTTCTGGCGGAACACTTATTTTAAAAGACGCAATATCTGGGTTTTAATTTTTGTCTGCATAAAGGATTTTACATCATCCGATGAGAAGTAAATGGCAAGCTTAGAATCAAAAATATTCGGTGGAACACCGACTATAAGCGCCACAGGTAGGACAGAGAGCACTATTAGCTGTGTACGAAAAACAGCCGGTAGACCGGACGACAAGCCTTCTAGCGGATATTGTAAAACATATTGTTGCTGTCGTTTTTCGGATCACCTACGACAGCGGACGACACGTATAATTCAACTGGTTTTTCTCGTGACGATGTCACACTTTTCGGGACAGAATCAGTGTCCATAGCAGATCTCACAGCTACCGGAGTAACAAAGGAGATAAGCTGCTGTGTAATCGGTATAGTTGGCTGCTGTAATCGGAGGCTAAAGGGTATTTGGCAATGAAAAATCACAAGGAGTGGGCTTTTTAGGCCCAGGAAACTCATCCAGCAGTTTAGGGCTATTAAATTGGTATTTAAAGTATTAAAAAAGGTGAGAGTGGTCTATTTATAGATTGCTTGCTTGCTCGCTCACGAAATCTTGCACACCAGAGAGTAGTTAAAAATAAACAACAAACAACAACAAGAAGCTTACACAAGAGCTAAAGCCGCAAGCGCATTAAAATTAAAAATGCACAAGAACACAAATTTAAAAGAAACTATATATAAACAAGTAAGAGGTTCTAGTCGGGAGCTCCCGACTAGGGGATACCCTGAACCCTCTTATTTCAACACCAAATAAATTAATAAAAAAAGTTTCCTTAGCAGGGCTCGAATTTGCAACTGACCGCATTACTTACTGTCGACCCCACACAACAGTTACACCAGCAAAAAAAAAAAAAAAATAATAATACTTTCCCGGTAGGGCTCGAACTCGCGACAGACCGCACCACTTGCTATGCCTCTACTCAGCAGTAAGTACTTATGATAAAAAAAGGAACTAAAATAACATTACAAAAAAAAGATGCAATTACCATGCTATTAGAACGCGAAGCAGACGCGCATGAATGTGTGTGTGTACATGTATACAGAAATTCTTAAAGCTGCTGCCCCATTTAATTGCGCAGTTGCATATAACTTTGGTTTTTCTTAAATGTTTTTTCATACAAAAAAAAATGTTTTTTTCACAGAGAGAGTTCTCAGTTGAGAGTGATTGACGTGTTTAACTTGTGCTCCAAGATTTTTATATATTTTTGCGCTTTTATCCTGCTTTTTATTTCAAAATTTTGAATTTTTCGGTGCTTTATTTAAGAAGCTTTAATAAACTGTGCAAAGTGTTATCTGTTGTGCAGCGTAAGTCTGTTAATTATTACATTTTATAAAACGCGGCATCAGTTCCGTGTTGTTGTTATTGCCTGTTTTGATTCTTTTGCTTTGGTGCTCCCCTGTGCATACACTTGTTTGTGCGTGTGTTCGCTGCATACTTTCTGCTTGTGCATCGCGCTCTCGCAAACTTTTTCTATTGCTTTTTGCTCCAAACAATTTGTTTGTGTATTTACTTGCTCTATCTTGTTCACCGTTTTCGTTTTGCTCTGTGCTCTCGCAATTTGCATACGCATTAAATAATTATGTTGTGCTGTAAGAAACCGTGCACGTTCAAGCAGGCTGATGATTCTGCACTGCCGCAATTTGTTAATTGCTGGCTGTGTGAGAATATGATGCATGCTAAATGTGCAGGTCTCACTGGGCGTGATTGCGACAAGATCGCTGCTATTGCCAAGAAGGGCTGTGGTGGCTTGCATTGGTCGTGCCCAGAATGCATCGACAAGCAAATTGATTTCTCTAGAATGTATAATTCTGTGAGAAGTCAATTCTTAAAATTAAATAATGTGGCTAAGCAGCTCTCGAGTAATTTTGACTCGAGTTTCGAGCTGCTTGGCAAATATAAATTTGAGTCCCCAACCAATCGCCGGTTGGAGCCTCAACTTTTGCAATTGCCCTCTACGTCTGTTCAGACACCTACTACTTTCTTGTCCCTTCCTAGCAACTTGGAGGTATCTCCAATGTTGTCTTTATCGCCTTCTCCAAGCGACTGTCCAATTACCCCTGTTTCAACCCCTGTACTAGTCCCAGTAGAGCCCGTACCTGATCCCGTCCCAATTAATCAAACTGCCTCAGCCCCATCAGCTCCTGGCCGCAAAGGTAGACCTGCGCGCAATCTTGCCCAGATTGTTAAAAACAATCATTGTGCCTCGTTAGCTCCTCCAACTCCTGTATTACCTACAGCCCCATCAGCGCCTACTTTAACGGTAGTTGCCCCTCGTAGGCAAGTCTTTGTGTCTCGACTTTCGTCGGACACCACTTCTGAGTCATTGGCCTATATTGCTAGCAAATCTTCTGCTAGCGTGTCAATAACTAAATTTAATTTCTCCACCCCTCGTGAAATATCATCATTCAAAATAAATGTTTCACATGATATGTTCCCAATCATTTGTGATCCCAAATTTTGGCCTCCACACATGATTGTTCACGAGTTCAAGCCTAAAAAGCGTAACCAGCCTGTCACCCTTCCAGTCCCTTCAATACAGGGTACCATTTCTATCCCAAAAAACTAGCTTCATCTTCTGACCAAATCTTTATTCATTATCAGAATGTTAGAGGTCTTATTTCAAAACTTAAAAATCTTTTCATGGCCAGCACTTCCTTCAATTCGGATATAATAGCATTTTCAGAAACATGGTTGAACTCAACCATATCTGATTTTGAGATTTTATCAAATACTTTAGTTTGTATCGAAATGATCGGCCGACTCGAGGTGGTGGGGTGTTAATTGCCGTTAAAGCCACTCTCCAGTCTGAACTTTTCTGTTTTAGTACGCCTACTGACGCTGAGATTGTCTCAGTTAAGGTGTCTTTTCCTACACGGAATGTCTATGTAACATGCTCTTATGTCCCACCTTCTTCTGATATTCAAGTTTATATGAAACATATTACTTGTATTAAAGAAGTTTCTTCACACGTGCGTGATAGTGACCTATTTATGGTGTTGGGTGATTTTAATTTTCCCAACATCTCTTGGTCATTATTCACTGCCAAAAATTATCTAGTGCCCTCAGCACAGCACGATTTTATAGACTGCATGCTTGATCTTTCGTTGTTTCAAATCAATTCAATTTCTAATCATTTGATTAGAACACTTGACCTTGTATTTGTTAACGACTACCTTATTTCTAATGTGTCTAGGTCCCCTCCTTTATCTCTTCCTGAGGATGTCTATCATCCAACTTTAGAGATTGCAATGCTAAATTGTAATCCTTTCATTTCGTGCTCATCAGCCAATAAGCCCCGCTATTGCTTTCGCAAAGGAAATTATTCTTTGCTGAATCAGCTTATTTATTCAACCGATTGGTCTTTCTTATATGACTCAGCTGATATGAATACAGCTATTAATTTTTTTTACATCACCCTAATCTCCCTCTTAGATGTGAGTATTCCTAAGTCAATTCCTTCGACTACTTTTTCAAAACCACCCTGGTTTACTACCTTATTTCTAATGTGTCTAGGTCCCCTCCTTTATCTCTTCCTGAGGATGTCTATCATCCAACTTTAGAGATTGCAATGCTAAATTGTAATCCTTTCATTTCGTGCTCATCAGCCAATAAGCCCCGCTATTGCTTTCGCAAAGGAAATTATTCTTTGTTGAATCAGCTTATTTATTCAACCGATTGGTCTTTCTTATATGACTCAGTTGATATGAATACAGCCATTAATTTTTTTTACATCACCCTAATCTCCCTCTTAGATGTGTGAATTCCTAAGTCAATTCCTTCGACTACTTTTTCAAAACCACCCTGGTTTACTACCAGATTATCACATCTAAAAAATGTAAAATCAAAATATTTTAAAAAGTTTAAAAAGTCTGGTTCGTGTACAGACTTGGCTAAATATTCCATAGCCAAGTCGAACTTCTTTCTTCTTAATTCTCAATGCTATGAGAATTATCTAACACGTTGTAAAAGACAATTTTCCCGAAATCCGAGACAGTTTTATAATTTTGTAAACTTGAAGCGTAAATCTTCAAGTTTGCCAGCTTCTTTTTTCTTGGCTTGGATAAAGCTAGCAATGACACTGATTCTGCTAACCTCTTTGCTAATTTTTTCCAATCAACTTACTCTTCAGTCTGTCCTAATACTAATGCTTACCCTTATACTATTTCTTCCGCAAGTTATATACCTCCTCTAATTATTTCACACTCCTCTCTCCTATTAGCTATAAACTCTTTAAAGTCTTCTTACTCTCCTGGGCCGGACAATATTTCTAGTTGTCTACTCAAGGAGTGTAGTTCTTCCCTTCTTTATCCATTGCTAAAGCTTTTTAATCTATCCCTTGAAACTTCTGTCTTTCCATCTCTTTGGAAAGAATCTTATATCATTCCTCTTCACAAGAAAGGTGGGAAGTCTGATATACGAAATTACAGGGCATTGCAAAACTGTCCGCTATTCCTATATTATTTGACTTCAGTAAGGCGTTTGACTCTGTGCACCATGACATTTTACTGTTTAAACTTGACCGAATAGGTTTCCCCCTGTCTCTTCTGCTTTGGATTAATTCTTATTTAAAAGGTAGGACCCAAAGAGTAATGCTGAGGCTGACTACCTCTAAACGGGTTCACGTTACTTCTGGTGTTCCTCAAGGTAATCATCTTGGACCTTTACTCTTTACCCTTTTTATAAATGATCTCCCCTCTGTCATATCACATGCCCGTGTACTCATGTATGCAGACGATGTCAACTTTTTCTATCATACACTAATCCCCTACATCATTCTCGTCTACTAGACGATTTGAACGTTATGCAACTATGGTGTTCGGCCAATCAATTGCATCTAAACTGTTCAAAGTGTATACTTATGACTTTTAATCGTACTACACCTCATCTTGTCAGTTATACAATCGACAATATCCCTTTGCAACGTATACTAACAGTTAAGGATCTAGGCTTAATTTTTGATTCTAAACTCTGTTTTAATCTTCACATAAATACCATCGTTAATGAGGCAAAAGGTGTACTTGGATTCATTAAACGATGGTCTAAAGAGTTTAACGATCCTTTATAACAAAACTTTCTGTACATCTCTCTTGTTCGCCCTATCCTTGAATACTGCTCTTGCATTTGGTCTCCACAGTATAACAACAGCCAGGATCATATTGAATCTGTTCAGAAGCAATTTCTGCTTTTTGCCTTACGAGGTTTAAATTGGGACCCTAATCTTCGGTTGCCGTCCTACTCCAGCAGAATGCTTCTTCTCAACCTTCCGTCGTTAACCAACCGTAGGACAATTCTCGGTGTAGTCCTTCTACATAAGTTGATTATTGGTGAGATAGTCTCCTTTTCGTCTACAAGACGATTTGAACGCTAAGCAACTATGGTGTTCGGCCAATCAATTGCATCTAAATTGTTTACAGTGTATGTTTATGACTTTTAATCGTACTACACCTTATCTTGTCAGTTATACAATCGACAATATTTCTTTGCAACGTATACTAACAGTTAAGGATCTAGGCGTAATTTTTGATTCTAAACTCTGTTTCAATCTTCACATAGATACCATCGTTAATGAGGCAAAAGGTGTACTTGGATTCATTAAACGATGGTCTAAAGAGTTTAACGATCCTTTTATAACAAAACTTCTGTACATCTCTCTTGTTCGCCCTATCCTTGAATACTGCTCTTGCATCTGGTCTCCACAGTATAACAACAGCCAAGAATTGAATCTGTTCAGATGCAATTTCTGCTTTTTGCCTTACGAGGTTTAAATTGGAACCCTAATCTTCGCTTGCCGTCCTACTCCAGCAGACTGCTTCTTCTCAACCTTCCGTCGTTAACCAACCGTAGGACAATTCTCGGTGTCCTTCTACATAACATAGATTCTCCTTTTCTGCTAGGGCATCTTCAATTCTCTGTTCCGGCTAGACCAACCAGAAATTATCGCCCCTTTTTACTATCTACGTGCACAACGGACTACGCTATGCACAATCCTTTTCGCGTGCTATTTAAAAATTACAATAGTTTGCATCACGTTTTCTCTACCGAACTGTCTCTACCCCTAATAAAATCTATGCTTTCAGGATACCTTCGGGAAGTCGCTGACCATTCCCAGCTATGAGCAGAGGCATAGATTACCGAACAGGCTGAAAAATTTTCCCCCAACGGGTCGGTGATTTCCCATTACTTTTCTCTCTGTCCTATCTACTTAACACTCTTTATCTAACTTACATTGCTTTACTTTATTAACAATCTTCTAACTTTCATTTTTCGTATTTATTGTATTTTCTTTATTAATATAGCAAATTAAGATTATTTTAATGTTACTTGTGAACACTTTTTTCCTACTTACAACCTTCTGCTTAGATGTAGGCTCTTATAGCGTCACTGACAAAATTAGCTGTGAAAAGGGGCACAGCTGGCCGGACTGGCAAATAAAACACCTCCATCGGTCGGTGATGCTATTTAGAAAATTTTATCCTTTAACTAGGCTTTTAGCATAAAATTCTATTGTATAATCTATTGAATAATGAGGAAGACACTCGTTTTGTCGACCATTAATAAATAAATAAATAAATAAATTTAGAAATAAAAGAAAAAAAAAAAACGACATCCAGTTGAACAGCACTATGGACATTCAAGAAATAGGATTATAAAATCCAAAGGCCTCGCCCCAATTGAGCTACAACCTGACAACTATATAATCCCTCACAATTATCATATATAGTCGATATACCAGCAAGATCAGAAGTTGTGCGAAAAATTAAATTAAACTCAAGTGAAGATAGTATATTCATTCCAATTAGGAAATTCAACCTGGTATTGACGTTGCAAACAGAGTTTCAAAACAAAACAAGTTAGAGGTTCTAGTCGGGATCTCCCGACTAGGGTATACCCTGAACCCTCTTCTTCCAATATCAAATGCATATATATATTCTATTTTAGAAGCTATATGTAAAGTTAGGTGACTCTAGATCCTATTATTTACCAAAATTGCCCACAAAACAGGATATAGATATAGATTTTTATCGATTGCTTGGAAACGGAGTAAGTTATTGATTATCGGAAGCAAACTCGATTCGCGCGAGTACTAGGATCATCTACAACTAAAATTTCAAGTCTCTAGCTCTTATAGGTTCTGAGATCCTTGCGTTCATACATACTGACGGACGGACGTACGGACAGACAGACGGACATGGCTAGATCGACTCGGCTATTGATGGTGATCAAGAATATATATACTTTATAGGGTCGGAGAAGCTTCCTTCTACCTGTTATATACATTTGGATTTTGCACAAATACAATATACCCTTATACCTATTTTTAATGGGGTCAGGGTATAAAAATATATATGTCCGATTTCTTAATACGACCAATACTACCACCACTTTCAAACTACGACGTAGATCACATTACTAGCTCAATTAAGTAAAAACTTTCCAAACCAATTTAAACCAAAATTAAAAGAATTATGCACCAAGTATACTGATGTATTCGGACTTGAAACCGAATCAATAACAACAAATTATTTTTATAAACAAAAATTGAGATTGAAGGATACTGAACCAGTTTATATAAAACTATCGAAGCCCGCATAGTCAAGAAGAAGAAATTCATAACAAGTAGGAAAATTAATCTCCGATAAAATTGTCGAACCATCAATGTCAGAATACAATAGCCCACTTCTACTAGTCCCGAAGAAAGCACTTCCAGGCTCAGAAGATAAGAAATGGCGATTAGTAATTGACTATCGTCATATAAATAAAAAACTGTTGTCCGATAAGTTTCCACTACCTAGAATTGATGATATTTTAGATCAACTAGGTAGAGCAAAATATTTTTCAAGCCTTGACTTAATGTCAGATTTCATCAAATTGAACTTGAAGAGAGTTCAAGATATATAACGTCTTTTTCAACAAGCAGTGGCTCATATCGCTTTAACGCAATTACCTTTTAGTTTAAAAATAGCGCCGTATTCATTTCAGAGAATGATGACTATTGTGTTCTCTGGACTAGAACCTTCTCAAGCATTCCTTTATATGAATGATCTAATAGTTATAGGTTGTTCCGAAAAACATATGCTTAATAACTTAACTGATGTTTTTGAGAAATGTAGGAAATACAACCTTAGGTTACATCCTGAAAAATGTTCATTTTTTATGCATGAAGTCACATTTCTGGGACACAAATGCACCGATAAAGGAATCTTGCTAGACGACAAAAAATTTGACTTAATTAAAAACTATAGAGTCCCACACGATGCGGACAGCGCTAGAAGATTATATATTTATTTAATATAAGCGAGGCCACTACTTTTCGTACTTCGTCATTACAGATGACTTCATATACGTTGGGCTTAGAAGCGTTCTCAAGAGTTTGCATAGGCAAATCTACTTGATAATTTCCTGCGCAGGAGTTTTTCTGCTTACTTTGGTGACTGGTAGTGACTTTCAGGACTTTAACTTGTAAATCTTTTAGTTCTTTGTTGGTTATTCTTCATAACGCATCAGCTACATAGTTATCTTTACCCATTAGATACTCTACTGTGAAATCGTATTCTTCTAATTCGAGTTGCATACGTGTTTTTCTGGATGCAACTTTAGGTATATTTCCTACATACATTAAAAACATTAGTTAAGTTTTTAATCATGTGTTTTTCGAAACATCCTATCACCATTAAGTCATCCATATAAAGGAATGCCTGGGAGGGTTCTAAACCCGAGAATGCTATAGTTATCATTCTCTGAAATGAATTTGGTGCTATTTTAAACCCGCCATTTCTTTTCTTCCGAATTTGGTAATGAGTTTTTCGGAACTAACAAGAGTGGGCTGTTATACTCGGATACAGACGGTTATACGATTTTGTCGTTTATAAATTTCCCTACTTGTTTTTGAATTTCTTTAACGTGGCTATGCGGGCTTCTGTAGTTTTTAATATAAATGAGTTCATCATCTTTGTCTTAATGATTGTTTATTGAAATTATTTGTCGCTATCGTAATCTTTTAAATTTCATATTGGATTTTGTTTACTTTGGCCAATTGGTCGAATTAGTTGTGTTTAGAAGGCGAATGTATACATGTTTGGATGCTGCTATTGTATTTGCAACATAAATTCCATTATGTATTTCTTGATTAGGAACAAAATATAATCATTTACTGTATTAATGTCTATTTTTCGAATTACTTGGGATCTGGCTGGCAAGAGAACTGTATTGTTGCCAGCACTATATGTTATCGGAACATGAATTGGATAATTTAAATTTTGAGGTCTAATTATAAACCAGTCTTCACTTGGTTTGAAATCTAATTGACAATTGAATTTTTTAATAAAATCAATGCCTATTATTCCATCACACGGTATTGAAAAATCGGAATCTACTAAATGGAATTCGTGTGGAATAATATATTTTGTGGATTGAAGTTCTATTGAAGTTGTTCCTTGAGATTTTATTATACCTTGGCCTATGCCTTGTATGTTTATAATTTTTTCTTGAATTTTGAAATTGTCTGAATTTATTTTTAAAAGTGAGATATCTGCACCAGTATCTATTAGGAATGTGAGTTTATTTTCAGTTGAATGATTATAAAAAGTGACAAACATATTAAGACTGTAATTGATGGAATGAACCTTCATATTTACTGGTTGTTTCCTAAAGGGTTCTGAGAGGTTTCCAGCGTATTTTGCGCCATTCTCACATTCTTAATATATATAATTGTTGTGGTTGTAATTTCTGCCACGATTATAACCTCGGCCTCCTCTATTATTATTGTTTGCACGTCGTCGATAATACAGGACAGTGTTACTTTGACCTGTTATCTCCGTGCAGCTATTAACAAATTTGGAGACTGCATCATTCAAATTTATGAATGTGCCTGCCTGCATGATAAGTTTTACCTTATCAATTGAACAATTTGGGTCATTGCTTTTACAGCTGTTGTAGTGCTGAATTTGTTTGCTAGTGATTGGCTTAGACCTTCGAATTCAAGGGCCTTTGCCAGTTTTTCCACCTCTCGGGTGTATTGGTTAGCCGTTTTATTTTTCTGTTGCAGATTTAGAAGCTTAGCAGATACAACTTCTACCGATACTCTTTTTACTGCATTTGATAGTTGCGTGATGATTGCAGCAATTGTCTGCTCATTACTTTATAAAAATCTCGCATGGCCTTTTAGCTTTGTTTTTATAACGCATATGGCCGTTAGCTCATGTGTGCCTTTTAAGGTTTCTAATAGATCAAAGAATGGTACTTTAGTGTTTAAGCATCTTTATTGATGCATTTGTAAGATTTATCAAATTTGTAAAGAAATGCGTCGATATATTTCGCAATTTCGTTCCATTCCATTATTTTACTGGACTTTTCTTAATTCTGTAAGTTGCTAAACCTAAATATGTGTCTTCTTTTCTGTTAATTTTACCCTGACATATGGTAGTGTTAAAAGTATCATTGCCTTAATAGCAGTGAATATCTTTATTCATTTTTAGATCTTATCTAAATTATTTGCTCTTCTCATGTATCTTTTCTTAATAATTTTATTATGCTTGACACAGATTGTAAGCAAAAATTGTAAAACTGAAACTATCGTGATAATTAATAACAGGATCCTTCAAGGGCCTTTGCCACTATTTCCACCTCTTGGGTGTATTGGTTTTGTTTTGTTTTTCTGTTGCAGATTAAGTAGATTGGCAGATACAGCTTCTACCGATTCTCCTTTTACTGCATTTGACAGTTGCGTAATGATTGCAGCAATTGTCTGCTCATTACTTATTAGATTTCTTGCATGGCCTTTTAGTTATGTTTTTATAAGGCTGACAGCTGTAGCTTCATGATCTTTTAGTGAGTCTATAAGACTTAAATCATCTTTGAAGCTTTGTAAGTTTTCTGCCTTCCCATCAAACTCTGGCTTCTACTCATTCAGATCTTCAAGCTGGTTTGGTTCAAACTTTGCTGGTAAAATAGATCTTTTGGAAAGTTTATTATGATATTCTGTCTAATGCCAATGCCATGTTCTTGTGTTAGTTTATCTTTAATGGAATCTACTGCATGTACTATATTGTTATATTGTTTAATCAATATTTGTACATGGTATATTGTACATGGTATATTATTGATGCATTTATATGACTTGTCAAATTGGTCTTTGAAGTCATTGAGTTTTCACTAATATACTCCATTCCATATTATTATAATAGATATCTATCGATGCAGTCGCACCATTAGTATCGTTGCTGGGTGTTCTTCAGTTACTAGTTTTACTGAGACATATGGCAACGTACTTAGTATGATTCCCTTTTCGATTTTTGAACAATGTATCAATGGACCCATATGAGTATTGAACATGTCCGTGTATTCGTATTCACCAAATCACACACTTTTATAAAATCTCTATGTAATCGTAGTACGTTTAGAGCGCGAGTTCAAAAGTTTGGCTCATCTCTATACGTAAACCTAATGATTGCCTCTATATCTGACTTATTCAAATATATTTATACCTTATCTAGTCCGTCTGCTCTACTGCTATAGCGTTTCTTAATTTTCTTTGTATGCATTGCATAAACTTTCAATGCTAGTGATACAAGAGATACTGTAGTAATTATAATTAGCAAAATAGTAATATTTTCTAAATGTTCTTTATGGTCAATTATTTTTACGTTATTTATAACATTTGCGACTGATTTTCAACATTGGAATGGTTCAAACCCATTTTAATTAAAATTTCTTACAAAAATTGATATGTTTTTAAATTCATATCATGTTTTTATGTGACATATAGTGTTTTTAGTTTTAAATGCCAATGTTTTCTCAATATGTAATGTTTTTAGATTCACAAAATACTACCTAGCATTTCGCATAGCTTTACGGGCTATGCTGCTAATCGGGCGGATGTGTTTCCGCTCAATTTTCCAACAATTTTTTTTTATATTTAATTAAAAGTAATTAAGGAGATAGCTGCAACTATTGTTCATCCTTGCATCAGCTGGGCGTCGACGGATGCGCAAGTGGCGGTGTGCCACTCGCACTTATTCCGATGGCACAGCTTGTTGCGCTGCCGGTACCGGTGCTGGTCTTCGCAATCCTGTGGGTACATTCGTTTTTGCTTTTGGCTGGTTGGTTGCGGCAATGAGTGTAGCTTTATTAGTTGTTTGGTTTATTAGTTGTTTGGTTTATAATGTAATGTAATGTTTAGAGGTGCCGGCTGTGCAGTGTCTGCACGTATATTCGCAGAAGGGTCTGTCGAGTGGGCCTTCGCAATCCTGTGGGCACATTCGTTTTCTTTTGGCAGGTTGGTTGCGGCAATGGGCAACTTTATTAGTTGTTTGGTTTATTAGAGCTTTTATATTTGAGTGAGTAGTGGTGTTTGGTTTTCTCTGCTTAATTTCATTTTGCAAATAGTCGAGGTCATTTTGTAACTTCTGAGCTGTCGACCATGCGGGTGTTGGCTGTTTTGTGTATAGCAGCCACTTTAGGTGCGCTATTCTTTTATTAATTTTATTTTTTAAGCCACCGCGTTTATGAACCATAACACTCACTCTCTACTCACTCAGAATACGGGATGCTCAATGTCCAAGTTACGACAGCAGTTGTTATAGATGGCCTCTCGTTGATCATGAAGTTCCTTTTGCACTTGGATATTATAGATGGCTTCTTTGTTGGCCATGAACTTCCTTTTCAAATAGTGTATTATATATATAGCCTCTTTGGTGGCCATGAAGTTCCTTTTTCACTTGGTCTACTGCCTCCAGGCAGGGCTGCGTGACCAAGTCACGGTCGCCATGTAATGTTTGGTTTTCAATAAAGATTTTACAAAGCACGTTAATGCTGGTTAACTTGGGTTTTGAGAATGCCTTTATTCAAAGTAAAGTATTTCGCTTAGCCTATGGATACATGTATATACTTATGCTGTTATTGGTTACAAAGAGAGGGAGAGTGAGTAGCTTGCATATGCCTGTGTTAGTGGGTATATATGTTGCTCATGGAATGCGCTCAGACGGAGCGTGGGAAATGCAGCGTAAGCATAAACAGTCAGCTAGAGAGGCTAGTGAACTGCGCTGCGTAATATGAGCCAGAGCCAATATATAAAGTGGCTCTGGGCTTGTTTAATGTATAATTGTTGTTGTATGCGACAAAGTGCCGCATACTTTATATTTGCATATAGGGTGTTCTTTTAAGGCATATACACACTATAATATCATAAAATAAATGCACTTGAAAGAAGTCAGACATGCTTGTGTCTTGTTTGAATCATTGAACAATTACAGTAGAATTGTTGTTGTTACCCTGTAACACTGTCTTACTGTATAAGTGGTGACGGAAGCGCTAAGTACGATCTCCCACGCTTTATCATACTATGTTAGCCTTAACATAATTATGCTAAATCAAATTTGTAAGCTGCTTTAAGCTCATTTAAATTCAATAAATAACATTCTAAATACTGACGTCATATAGCAACCACAGTTGTACTTGTTACAGTGAAAACATTGCGTAATTAAAGGAGACGACCAGTGATGATGATGAGCAACAAAGACCGACGCCCAAGTCAGCCCATCGTCATCCCTAACCCTAGTAGACTAGATCAAGTAGACTCACTACTCTACAGCCGCCGAAAGTTCCAGCTCGACAGCAAGCGTGTCGGCACTTTTGCAGCAACAGGACAATTAGACGTATATCAAGGTAAACAAAAGTGGCGAACATAACCCTAAGTAAGCAGCGGAGTGGTAGGGCTCCACGCAGTGCGGCAGGACCTTTTCAATTAGGAGAAGATAAGAAGAGCGAAACAACAATAGCGAAGGAGCGTGAATATTAGCGATGTTAACCACGGAATCTGCTTACTCTTTTAATTTCCTTTTAATACTTACTTCGGGCATCGAGACAAGCCCGTGTTTAACATAAGCCCCTTCCCTAACCTAAAGTAGCATACACATTACTACACGTAGTCGTTAAGGATCTAGGCGTAATTTTTGATTCTAAACTCTGTTTCAATCTTCACATAGGTTTAAATTGGAACCCTAATCTTCGCTTGCCGTCCTACTCCAGCAGACTGCTTCTTCTCAACCTTCCGTCGTTAACCAACCGTAGGACAATTCTCGGTGTCCTTCTACATAAGTTGATTATTGGCGACATAGATTCTCCTTTTCTGCTAGGGCGTCTTCAATTCTCTGTTCCGGCTAGACCAACCAGAAATTATCGCCCCTTTTTACTATCTACGTGCACAACGGACTACGCTATGCACAATCCTTTTCGCGTGTTATTTAAAAATTACAATAGTTTGCATCACGTTTTCTCTACCGAACTGTCTCTACCCCTAATAAAATCGATGCTTTCAGGATACCTTCGGGAAGTCGCTGACCATTCCCAGCTATGAGCAGGGGCATAGCTTACCGAACAGGCTGAAAAATTTTCCCCCACCGGGTCGGTGATTTCCCATTACTTTTCTCTCTGTCCTATCTACTTAACACTCTTTATCTAACTTACATTGCTTTACTTTATTAACAATCTTCTAACTTTCATTTTTCCTATTTATTGTATTTTCTTTATTAATATAGCAAATTAAGATTATTTTAATGTTACTTGTGAACACTTTTTTCCTACTTACAACCTTCTGCTTAGATGTAGGCTCTAATAGCGTCACTGACAAAATTAGCTGTGAAAAGGGGCACAGCTGGCCGGACTGGCAAATAAAACACCTCCATCGGTCGGTGATGCTATTTAGAAAATTGTATCCTTTAACTAGGCTTTTAGCATAAAATTCTATTGTATAATCTATTGAATAATGAGGAAGACACTCGTTTTGTCGACCATTAATAAATAAATAAATAAATAAATTTAGAAAAAAAAAGAAAAAAAAACGACATCCAGTTGAACAGCACTATGGACATTCAAGAAATGGGATTTAAAATCCAAAGGCCTCGCCCCAATTGAGCTACAACCTGACAACTATATAATCCCTCACAATTATCATATATAGTCGATATACCAGCAAGATCAGAAGTTGTGCGAAAAATTGAATTAAACTCAAGTGAAGATAGTATATTCATTCCAAATTAGGAAATTCAACCTGGTATTCACGTTGCAAACAGAGTTTCAAAACAAAACAAGTTAGAGGTTCTAGTCGGGAGCTCCCGACTAGGGTATACCCTGAACCCTCTTCTTCCAACATCAAATGCATATATATATTCTATTTTAGAAGCTATATGTAAAGTTAGGTGACTCTAGATCCTATTATTTACCAAAATTGCCCACAAAACAGGATATAGATATAGATTTTTATCGATTGCTTGGAAACGGAGTAAGTTATCGATTATCGGAAGCAAACTCGATTCGCGCGGGTACTAGGATCATCTACAACTAAAATTTCAAGTCTCTAGCTCTTATAGGTTCTGAGATCCTTGCGTTCATACATACTGACGGACGGACGTACGGACAGACAGACGGACATGGCTAGATCGACTCGGCTATTGATGGTGATCAAGAATATATATACTTTATAGGGTCGGAGAAGCTTCCTTCTACCTGTTATATACATTTGGATTTTGCACAAATACAATATACCCTTATACCCATTTTTAATGGGGTCAGGGTATAAAAATACATATGTCCGATTTCTTAATACGACCAATACCACCACCACTTTCAAACTACGACGTAGATCACATTACTAGCTCAATTAAGTAAAACTTTCCAAACCAATTTAAACCAAAATTAAAAGAATTATGCACCAAGTATACTGATGTATTCGGACTTGAAACCGAATCAATAACAACAAATTATTTTTATAAACAAAAATTGAGATTGAAGGATACTGAACCAGTTTATATAAAAACTATCGAAGCCCGCATAGTCAAGAAGAAGAAATTCATAAACAAGTAGGAAAATTAATCTCCGATAAAATTGTCGAACCATCAATGTCAGAATACAATAGCCCACTTCTACTAGTCCCGAAGAAAGCACTTCCAGGCTCAGAAGATAAGACTTAAATCATCTTTGAAGCTTTGTAAGTTTTCTGCCTTCCCATCAAACTCTGGCTTCTACTCATTCAGATCTTCAAGCTGGTTTGGTTCAAACTTTGCTGGTAAAATAGATCTTTTGGAAAGTTTATTATGATATTCTGTCTAATGCCAATGCCATGTTCTTGTGTTAGTTTATCTTTAATGGAATCTACTGCATGTACTATATTGTTATATTGTTTAATCAATATTTGTACATGGTATATTGTACATGGTATATTATTGATGCATTTATATGACTTGTCAAATTGGTCTTTGAAGTCATTGATAGTTTTCACTAATATACTCCATTCCATATTATTATAATAGATATCTATCGATGCAGTCGCACCATTAGTATCGTTGCTGGGTGTTCTTCAGTTACTAGTTTTACTGAGACATATGGCAACGTACTTAGTATGATTCCCTTTTCGATTTTTGAACAATGTATCAATGGACCCATATGAGTATTGAACATGTCCGTGTATTCGTATTCACCAAATCACACACTTTTATAAAATCTCTATGTAATCGTAGTACGTTTAGTGCGCGAGTTCGAAAGTTTGGCTCATCTCTATACGTAAACCTAATGATTGCCTCTATATCTGACTTATTCAAATATATTTATACCTTATCTAGTCCGTCTGCTCTACTGCTATAGCGTTTCTTAGTTTTCTTTGTATGCATTGCATAAACTTTCAATGCTAGTGATACAAGAGATACTGTAGTAATTATAATTAGCAAAATAGTAATATTTTCTAAATGTTCTTTATGGTCAATTATTTTTACGTTATTTATAACATTTGCGACTGATTTTTCAACATTGGAATGGTTCGAACCCATTTTAATTAAAATTTCTTACAAAAATTGATATGTTTTTAAATTCATATCATGTTTTTATGTGACATATAGTGTTTTTAGTTTTAAATGCCAATGTTTTCTCAATATGTAATGTTTTTAGATTCACAAAATACTACCTAGCATTTCGCATAGCTTTACGGGCTATGCTGCTAATCGGGCGGATGTGTTTCCGCTCAATTTCCAACAATTTTTTTTTATATTTAATTAAAAGTAATTAAGGAGATAGCTGCAACTGTTGTTCATCCTTGCATCAGCTGGGCGTCGACGGATGCGCAAGTGGCGGTGTGCCACTCGCACTTATTCCGATGGCACAGCTTGTTGCGCTGCCGGTACCGGTGCTGGTCTTCGCAATCCTGTGGGTACATTCGTTTTTGCTTTTGGCTGGTTGGTTGCGGCAATGAGTGTAGCTTTATTAGTTCTTTGGTTTATTAGTTGTTTGGTTTATAATGTAATGTAATGTTTAGAGGTGCCGGCTGTGCAGTGTCTGCACGTATATTCGCAGAAGGGTCTGTCGAGTGGGCCTTCGCAATCCTGTGGGCACATTCGTTTTTCTTTTGGCAGGTTGGTTGCGGCAATGGGTGTAACTTTATTAGTTGTTTGGTTTATTAGAGCTTTTATATTTGAGCGAGTAGTGGTGTTTGGTTTTCTCTGCTTAATTTCATTTTGCAAATAGTCGAGGTCATTTTGTAACTTCTGAGCTGTCGACCATGCGGGTGTTGGCTGTTCTGTGTATATCAGCCACCTTAGGTGCGCTATTCTATTATTAATTTTATTTTTAAACCACCGCGTAACACTCACTCTCTACTCACTCAGAATACGGGCTGCTCAATGTCCAAGTTACGACAGCAGTTGTTATAGATGGCCTCTCGTTGATCATGAAGTTCCTTTTGCACTTGGATATTATAGATGGCTTCTTTGTTGTCCATGAACTTCCTTTTCAAATTGTATATTATACATAGCCTCTTTGGTGGCCATGAAGTTCCTTTTTCACTTGGTCTACTGCCTCCAGGCAGGGCTGCGTGACCAAGTCACGGTCGCCATGTAATGTTTGGTTTTCAATAAAGATTTTACAAAGCACGTTAATGCTGGTTAACTTGGGTTTTGAGAATGCCTTTATTCAAAGTAAAGTATTTCGCTTAGCCTATGGATACATGTATATACTTATGCTGTTATTGGTTAACAGCTACAAAGAGAGGGAGAGTGAGTAGCTTGCATATGCCTGTGTTAGTGGGTATATATGTTGCTCATGGAATGCGCTCAGACGGAGCGTGGGAAATGCAGCGTAAGCATAAACAGTCAGCTAGAGAGGCTAGTGAACTGCGCTGCGTAATATGAGCCAGAGCCAATAAAGTGGCTCTGGGCTTGTTTAATGTATAATTGTTGTTGTATGCGACAAAGTGCCGCATACTTTATATTTGCATATAGGGTGTTCTTTTAAGGCATATACACACTATAATATCATAAAATAAATGCACTTGAAAGAAGTCAGACATGCTTGTGTCTTGTTTGAATCATTGAACAATTACAGTAGAATTGTTGTTGTTACCCTGTAACACTGTCTTACTGTATAAGTGGTGACGGAAGCGCTAAGTACGATCTCCCACGCTTTATCATACTATGTTAGCCTTAACATAATTATGCTAAATCAAATTTGTAAGCTGCTTTAAGCTCATTTAAATTCAATAAATAACATTCTAAATACTGACGTCATATAGCAACCACAGTTGTACTTGTTACAGTGAAAACATTGCGTAATTAAAGGAGACGACCAGTGATGATGATGAGCAACAAAGACCGACGCCCAAGTCAGCCCATCGTCATCCCTAACCCTAGTAGACTAGATCAAGTAGACTCACTACTCTACAGCCGCCGAAAGTTCCAGCTCGACAGCAAGCGTGTCGGCACTTTTGCAGCAACAGGACAATTAGACGTATATCAAGGTAAACAAAAGTGGCGAACATAACCCTAAGTAAGCAGCGTTGTGGTAGGGCTCTACGCAGTGCGGCAGGACCTTTTCAATTAGGAGAAGATAAGAAGAGCGAAACAACAATAGCGAAGGAGCGTGAATATAAGCGATGTTAACATCGAAGTCTGCTTACTCTTTTTATTTCCTTTTAATACCTACTTCGGGCACCGAGACAAGCCCGTGTTTAACATAAGCCCCTTCCCTAACCTAAAGTAGCATACACATTACTACACGTAGTACGAAGCGTCATCCCGTCGCCAGTGAAAACAATCTCGGCTTTTATTGTGTACGTGTGCTCAGAGGACCTCAGGCAGGTAACGCCAGCGCTGTGTGTCCAACTAACGGCAGGGTAGCGGTAGCCTCGAAGACGAACTAAGACGGTTCGTGGATGAACACGGCGTCATACTCTGCAAAGTAGTACAGGGTTAGCCTGTTTGAATAATAAAACAGAAAAGCGTAGATGGCTATATCGATTCAGTGCTAGGGCTGATTGATATGGAAAGGTTCATATGTCCAGGGAAAATCGAAGCTTTCTTTAATGCACACAATTAATAATTCAGATTTTGTTTTGTAGACAAGAATGTAATTTTAATTATGCAGTATATAAAGGTTTTATCAATTAATAACAAGTACATGTAAAAGGCAGTAATACTCACTCTATATAATTGTCTCGAATTTTCTCCAGAACTGCCATTGCTTGGCGTACATCGTCCAAGTCATTTATAGGTTTTTGTAAAATTTTGTCGTGCTCCTTAATAAAATCTATCATTTCATCTAATTGTTTTTATATTGTACACTCAAAAGTTGACCCAACATTACTTTCCACTTTTTTGACTCTGAAATTAGCTTTTGCATTGTGTTATTCATGCGGACCTCTATAGGCCCAATAATTCGCTTTGGACTCATTGTCTCAATACTCTGAGTAATACCATCGTAGTATAAAAACATATCGCGTATATCAACTGTTAAGGGATTAGTCAAAACAAATGAATTAATAATCTCTTCTCGATCTTCGGCCCAAAGATATTTATTTCTTTCAAATATTTCACGTTGAAATTCCTCCATATCGGTTTTATAACTAAGCAATCCATTTGCTAAGTTTTGAACAGCTCGAATTATATCCTTATGCTCTACCACATATCGAAAATAGTTTCTCTCATATTTATTTTCATCTGCAGGAAAAAATGGGAGATAGAAATATAAAGAATAACTTTTTCAATCGATGATGCCCGATTGTATGTTTATTTAATGAGGAGTACACAGCGCAGCGTTTTAATATCCTGGCCCCCATTGGAATAAAAAGGGTATAATGTTTTTGTGCAAATATATGTAACAGGCAAAAGGAAGCATCTCCGACCCCATAAAATATATATATTTTCGTGATGAGCAACAACAGCCAAGCCATCTATCCTTCGGTTGGTTTGTCCGTATGTAGGATCTCATAAGAGCTAAAGACTTGAAATTTTAGTTGTATGCTACTGGTAATCGATAACTTAATCCGTTTCCAAGCAACCGATAAAAATCGATACCAAACTCCCGTTTTTGAGCAAATTGGGAAAATAATAAGAGTTAGAGTCACCAAACATGATATGTTGCTTCTAGAATATTATAGATATTTCAAGTATCTTTCCTTTCATACCTATCGCCACCTCCCCGCTACCGCCCCAGAGCTATAAATCAAGTTAATAATGCAACTTGTATTGCCAACCAATTTAAGCCACAATTTAAATGCAATTGACTATTTGAGAATACACAAATATTGTATAGTACAATAAGATATACTGTAGAAAATTTCATAAAGATCGGTTAAGAAAAACCAAAGGAATTTATTTTTTTTTATTGGCTGGCTTGGCCGTTGAGTAGAGTCGGTTTGCCAGTAATGCGGTTACCAAGTTTGAAGCAAGGGAGCTTTCTTATTTTATACCCTTGCAGAGGGTATTATAAATTTGTCGTGGAATGTGTAACACATAGGAGACATCTCCGACCCCATAAATTATATATATTCTTGATCAGCATCAACAGCCGAGTCGATATAGCCATGTCCATCTGTCTGTTTCTATGCGAACAAGTCTCTCAGTTTTAAAGCAACTTTGCAGAAGTCCTTTTTATTTAGCACGCAGCACATATGTCAAAACCAGCTGGATCGGACCACTATAAACCATTAGTTTCTTTTATATGTACAAAGTTCTATGAACATCGGTCCACAATATCATATAGCTGCCATAAGAGCGATCGGTCGAAAACCAGGTTTTTGATTAAAAACCTTTTTTGGTTATCAATATATCGTGACTTTTTTTTTTTACTATTTTCCTGGTACTTCTTAGATACGGGCAAAGCACTATGAGCATTATGTAAAGGTTGGGTCTGCAAGGGTATTCGATCTTCGACACGCCGAAGAGAGGCCTTCTTTCTCGTTTACTTATAAGATATGTTGATTTTTCCTAAAGCACCATTATAGTACTATTTGACATTTGATGCTGATCTATTTTATATACACACTATGGGGTCGGATATGAATAGTAGACATCGTAACATATATCATGAAAAAATTATAACACCCTCTACAAGGTTACAAATATTTAATAAAAATACTTACCAGCGGTTACACGTCTATCCTTTCGTTCCTGTGTTTTTGCTTGTTTGCCCCAAGTAGATACAAAATAATTTATCTCTGTGCAACATAAAACAGCATTATTAAAATCATTTTGCATAATATCCAAGCTCGGCTTAATATAGCAACCACTATTAAAATCCATTTCGAGCTCAGTATATAGTATAGGTTTCATTTGATTCGTCCGCCAATTAGTCCTTAATAAAAAAAATAAGTGAGTAAATATTTTGGTGGGGCGTGACATTAATTATTTAATAACTATAAAAAATAGAGATTAAGGATATTTTCGCTTTTGAAGATATGTAGGACAAGTGCAGCCGATCGTTCATGTGGCACCTATATGGAAGTAAGTAATTAGGAAATTAAAAAAAGCTTATTCGTGACGAGCTTGGCTAAGACATCTTGATAAGATAACATTTTGCAAATATGTAGGAACCGAAGTGACACTTATTTATTCCATGTTTGGGTAAGATCAATTAATCAATCAATTAACTTACTCTTCAGTCTGTCCTTATACTAATTCTTACCCTTATTCTATTTCTTCCTCTAGTTCTATACCTCCTCCCATTATTTAACACTGCTCTCTCCTTTTAGCTATAAGCGCTTTAAAATCTTTTTACTTTCCTGGGCCTGCCATTATTCCCAGTTGTCTACTCAAGTAGTGTAATTTTTCCCTTCTTTACCCATTGCTAAATTTTTTATACACTTGCAGATGGTACTATAATTTTGTCGTGAAATTTGTAACGCAAAATTGACCGTTTGACCGTCTGTCCGTCTGTCTGTTTCTATGCGAACTAGTCTCTCAGTTTTAAAGCTATCTTTATGGAACTTTGCAGGAGTCCCTTTTTCTGTTGCACGCAGCACATATTTCAAAACCACTGGATCGGACCACTATATCATATAGCTGCCATAGGAACGATCGGTCGAAAATTAAGTTTTTGTATGAAAAAACATTTTGTTTATCAAGATATCTTGACCAAACTCGACATTTATTAGTTTTAATATGCTCCTAATATATATGCAAAATCCTATTATGATCGGACCAATATAGCTGACATAGGAACGATCGATTAAAAATTAAGTTGTCTGAAAAAATATTTTGTTTTTCAACATATCTTAACCAAACTTCGGCATTTATTAGTTTTACTATGCTCTTCCCATATATGCAAAATCCTATTAAGATCGGACCACTTATTGGAGTCGGCGGCCTGCGTAATTATCATATAGTTGCCATAGGAACGATCAGTCGAAAATTAAGTTGTACGAACAAATATCTTGTTTTTCAAGATATCTTGACCAAACTCGGCATTTATTATTTTTACTATACTCCTCATATATACGCAAAATCATATTAAGATCGGACCACTATATCATATAGCTGCCATAGGAACGATCGGTCGAAAATTATGTTGTATGAAAAAACATTTTGTTTTTGAAGATATTTTGATTAAACACGGAACTTAAAGATTTCACTATGCTTCCTTCATTTTTGCAAAATCTTATTTACATCGGACTATTATATCATATATCTGCCATAGGAACGATCGATCGAAAACTAGGTTTTTGATTAAAAACCTTTTTTCTTTATCAAGATATCTGGACTAAACTCGGCATTAACTATTTTCTCTGTGCTTCCTAGATACGGACAAAACACTATAAGCATTATTAAAAGTTTGGGTCTGCAAGGGTATTAGTTCATCCTCGTTTTTTTTTTTTATTTGGGGAAAGAAGAATGACAGAAGGAAAGGGTAGTTATGGAGAGTAGAAAGTTGTAGTCCGCTCCTGCAGGACAGCCGCAAAGTACTACTTCGCAGGGCGGGGTACAGCCGCTCATCAGTCGATGCCTCGTCGGATCCTCTCCTGTCGTCGCAACTCCTTCTTTAGAGCCGATGCCATGTTGTAACGGCTGTCCATCCATTTTCAGTGGCCACCATTCGCGCCACGAGATTCTCCGGAGACAAATCATTTCTGCCCGCCGTCGCTTTGTCTCGCTCGCGTCTCTAGAGTGGGCAGTAGAACAATGCGTGCTCCGCGTCCTCAACCACAAAGTGCCCACAGTGCTTGCAAAAGGGGTCATACTCTTGGTTAAACCTGTGCAGGTACGCCTTAAAGCATATCCAGTCAATATTTTGGGCAGATAGTGGTCTACATCGCCGTGTCGCCGCTATAGCCAAAACTTCAGGTTTGGGATTATTCGGTGGGTCCATCTGTCATTTGAGCTCGCATCCCATTTGCTTTGCCATTGTTCGATGGTGTTGTCCCTCACTTGCCTCTTGATGGTTGCTACACTTTGATCATGCCTGCCAGTACTAAGGCCGCGTCCTCCGGTACAGTGCAGAAGCAGGTGGCTACACGCAATGCACATCGTCGGTATGCTGCCTTGCATCGGCTGTAAGATGCAACCTCCATTGCAGGGGTCCATATGTTGGATCCGTAGAGGATTGTGGACGTCACCACTCCAGCGATTAGCTTTCTGCTCCTCTGCCTTGGTCCTTTGGCGTTCGCCAACATTCAGCTAATGGCTGTTGTAAGCCTGGCCGCTTAGTGGCTAAAATACTCCAGGTGCTGTTTCTACGACAGTCTATCATGACGCCCAGGTATTTGATGGCGGATCCTATAAGGATCGGACCACTATATCATATAGCTGCCATAGAAACGATTGGTCGAAAATTAAGTTGTTGTAAGAAAAAACATTTTGTTTTTCAAGATATCTTGACCTGACTCGGCATTTATTAGTTTTACTATACTCCTCATAAATAGGCAAAATCCTATTATTATCGGACCACTATATCATATAGCTGCCATAGAAACGATCGGTCCAAAATTAAATCGTTGTATGAAAAAACATTTCGTTTTTTCAAGATATCATTTATTAGTTTTACTATACTCCTCATATATAGGCAAAATCATATTAAGATCGGACCACTATTTCATATATCTGCCATAGGAACGATCGGTCAAAAATTAAGTTGTATAAAAAAACATTTTGTTTTTCAAGTTATCTTGACCAAACTCGACATTTATTAGTTGTACACAGCTCTTCATATAAATGCAAGCTCCTATGAAGATCGGTACACTAAATCATATAGCTGCCAAAAAGTGTGAGACGAGTAGGTGATCGTCTCATGGTTGGGCGGGTACGCTGGGTCCGGAACTGGGGCCCAAACTGGAATAGTAAAGTGGATAAATAGTGTTTTTGTTAATTTATATTGAGTGTCTCACCTTTGTTGCTTACATTTTCATAGTTGTTACAGCTGTTTATTTGGTTCATAAGTTAGAAGTTCCGATTGTTTGACGTTATCGATTTGTGGTTCGCTTTGCATAGTGTTGTGTAAGCTGTTTTGGTACAGACGTGTAGCTTCGTTGTTGTCGATTGTCCCTGTGGGCCAGGGACGGGGTTACACCCAGAGAAACCGAAGAGCCAGGCGGCGCGGCCCACCGTTAAACAAGCGGTAATAAATTACGTTGTATGGAAAACTTTTTTGTCATTTAAGATATTTTGATTAAACACGTCATTCAAAGATTTCACTATGCTCCCTTCATTTTTGCAAGATCTTATTTACATCGGACTACTATATCATATATCTGCCATACGACGATCGGTCGAAAACTATGTTTTTGATTAAAAACCTTTTTAGTTTATCAATATATCTTGACAAAACTCGGCATTAACTATTTTCCCTGTGCTTCATAGATACGGGCAAAGCACTATAAGCATTATGAAAAGGTTTGGTCTGCAAGGGTATTAGATCTTCGGCGTGATTACATACGAAGCCATGCTAGCAACGGCTGTCCATCCATTTTCAGTGGCCACCATTCGCGTCACGAGATTCTCCGGAGACAAATCATTTCTACCCGTCGTCTCACTCGCGTCTATTGAGTGGGTAGTAGAACAATGCGTGCTCCGCGTCCTCAACCACAACGTGCCCACAGCGCTCGCAAAAGGGTCGTCCTCATAATTAAACCTGTGTAGGTACGCCTTAAAGCAGCCATGCCCAGTCAATATTTGGGGCAGGTAGTGGTCTACATCGCCGTGTCGCCGCTGTAGCCAAAGCTTCAGGTTTGGGATTATTCGGTGGGTCCATCTGCGGTTTGAGCTCGCATCCCATTTGCTTTGCCATTGTTCGATAGTGTTGTCCCTCACTTGCATCTTGATGGTTGCTACACTTTGATCATGCCTGCCAGTACTAAGGCCGCGTCTTCCGATACAGTGCAGAAGCAGGCGGCTACACGCAGTGCACATCGTCGGTATGCTGCCTTGCGTCGGCTGTAAGATGCAACCTCCATTGCAGGGGTCCATATGTTAGATCCGTAGAGGATTGTGGACGTCACCACTCCAGCGATTAGCCTTCTGCTCCTCTGCCTTGGTCCTTTGGTGTTCGCCAACATTCGGCTAATGGCTGTTGTAAGCCTGGCCGCTTAGTGGCTAATATACTCCAGGTGCTGTTTATACGACAGTCTGTGGTCTTTCATGACGGCCAGGAATTTGATGGCGGATCCTATTAAGATCTTACCACAATATCATATAGCCGCTATAGGAACGAACGGTAAAAATTAAGTTATATGAAAAAAACATTTTGTTTTAAAAGATATCTTGACCTAACTTTGGCATTTATTAGTTTTACTATACTCCTCATATATAGGCAAAATCTTATTAAGATCGGTAAACTATATTATATAAATTCCATAGGAACGATCGGTCGAAAATTAAGTTGTATGAAAAAACATTTTGTTTTTCAAGATATCTTTACCAAACTTCGGCATTTATTAGTTTTACTATCCTCCCGTGTTGTATGCAAAATCCTATTATTATCGGACCACTATATCATATAGCTGCCATAGGAACGATCGGTCCAAAATTAAATTGTTGTATGAAAAAACATTTTGTTTTTTATTAGTTTTACTATACTCATCATATATAGGCAAAATTATATTAAGATTGGACCACTATTTTATATAGCTGCCATAGGAACGATCGGTCAAAAATTAAGTTGTATGAAAAAACATTTTGTTTTTCAAGTTATCTTGACCAAACTCGACATTTATTAGTTGTACACTGCTCTTCATATAAATGCAAACTCCTATGAAGATCGGTACACTATATCATATAGCTGCCATAGCTGCCAAAAAGTGGGAGACGAGTAGGTGATCGTCTCATGGATAGTGTGGATAAATAGGGTTTTTGTTAAAGCAGCCATGCCCAGTCAATATTTGGGGCAGGTAGTGGTCTACATCGCCGTGTCGCCGCTGTAGCCAAAGCTTCAGGTTTGGGATTATTCGGTGGGTCCATCTGCCATTTGAACTCGCATCCCATTTGCTTTGCCATTGTTCGATGGTGTTGTCCCTCACTTGCATCTTGATGGTTGCTACACTTTGATAATGCCTGCCAGTACTAAGGCCGCGTCCTCCGATACAGTGCGCAATGCACATCGTCGGTATGCTGCCTTGCATCGGCTGTAAGATGCTACCTCCATTGCGGGGGTCCATTTGTTGGATCCGTACAGAATTGTGGACGTCACCACTCCAGCGATTAGCCTTCTGCTCCTCTGCATTGGTCCTTTGCCTTTCGCCAACATTCAGCTAATGGCTGTTATAAACCTGGCCGCTTTGTGGCTAATATACTCCAGGTGCTGTTTCTACGACAGTCTGACGCCCAGGTATTCGATGGCGGATCCTATAAGGATCGGACCACAATATCATATAGCTGCCATAGGAACGATCGGTCGAAAATCAAGTTGTTGTATGCAAAAACATTTTGTTTTTCAAGATATCTTGACCAAGCTTCGGCATTTATTAGTTTTACTATACTCCCGTTATATATGTAAAATCCTATTAAGATCGGACCACTGTATCATATAGCTGCCATAGGAACGATCGGAAAAATTAAGATGTATAAAGAATCATGTTGTTTATTAAGATATCTAGACCAAACACGACATTTATTAGTTGTACTATGCTCTTCATATAAATGCAAAATCCTATTAAGATTGGTAAACTATATTATATAGCTGCCATAGGAACGATCGGTCGAAAATTAAGTTGTATGAAAAAACATATTGGTTTTCAAGATATCTTGCCAAGCTCGGTATTCATTAGTTTTAGTATACTCTTCATATGTAGGCAAAATCATATTAAGATCGGACCACTGTATCATATAGCTGCCATAGGAACAATCGGTAATCGGCTCTTCATATAAATGCAAAATCCTATTAAGGTTGGTACATTATATCATATAGCTGCCATAGGAACGAAATCTTATTTACATCGGACTATTATATCATATATCTGCCATATATCGGTCGAAAACTAGGTTTATGATTAAAAACCTTTTTGTTTATCAAGATATCTTGACCAAACTCGTCATTAACTATTTTCGCTGTGCTTCCTAGATACGGGCAAAGCACTATAAGCATTATGCAAAGGTTTGATCTGCAAGGGTATTAGATATTCGGCGTGACGAATATAGCCTTTCTTGTTTTTTTTTATTTTGGAATTAGAGATGGAAAGGGTATTTATAGAGAGTATAAAGTTGTAGTCCGCTCATGCGGGACAACCGCAAAGTACTACTTCGCAGGGCGGGGTACAGCCGCTCATCAGTCGATGCCGCGTCGGATCCTCTCCTGTCGTCGCAACTCCTTCTTTAGAGCCGATGCCATGTTGTAACGGCTGTCCATCCATTTTCAGTGGCCACCATTCGCACCACGAGATTCTCCGGAGACAAATCATTTCAGCCCGCCGTCGCTTTGTCTCGCTCGCGTCGCTAGAGTGGGCAGTAGAACAACACAGTGCTCGCAAAAGGGGTCGTCCTCATGATTAAGCCTGTGCAGGTACTCCTTAAAGCGGCATTGCCCAGTCAATATTTGGGCCAGGTAGTGGTCTACATCGCCGTGTCGCCGCTGTAGGCAAAGCTTCAGGTTTGGGATTAGTCGATGGGTCTATCTGCCATTTGCGCTCGCATCCCATTTGCTTTACCATTGTTCGATGGTGTTGTCCCTCACTTGCCTCTTGATGGTTGCTACACTTTGATCATGCCTGCCAGTACTAGGCCGCGTCTTCCGATACAGTGCGGAAGTAAGTGGCTACACGCAATGCACATCGTCGGTATGCAGCCTTGCATCCTCGGCTGTTAGATGCAACCTCCATTGCGGATGTCCATATGTTGGATCCGTAGAGGATTGTGGACGTCACCACTCCAGCAATTAGTCTTCTGCTCCTCTGCCTTGGTCCTTTGGTGTTCGCCAACATTCGGCTAATGGCTGTTGTAGACCAGGCCGCTTTGTGGCTAATATACTCCAGGTGCTGTTTCTACGACAGTGTGTGGTCTATTATTACGCCCAGGTATTTGATGGCGGATCCTATAAGGATCGGACCACAATATCATATAGCTGTCATAGGAACGTTCGGTCAAAAATCAAGTTTTTGTATGTCAAAACATTTTGTTTTTCAAGTTATCTTGACCAAACTCGACATTTATTAGTTGTACACTGCTCTTCATATAAATGCAAGCTCCTATGAAGATCGGTACACTATATCATATAGCTGCCATAGCTGCCAAAAAATGGGAGACGAGTAGGTGATCGTCTCATGGTTGGGCGGGTACGCTGGGTCCGGAACCGGGGCCCGATCTGGAATAGTAAAGTGGATAAATAGTGTTTTTGTTAATTTATATTGAGTGTCTCACCTTTGTTGCTTACATTTTCATAGTTGTTACAGCTGTTTATTTAGTTCATAAGTTAGAAGTTCCGATTGTTTGACGTTATCGATTTGTGGTTCGCTTTGCATAGTGTTGTGTAAGCTGTTTTGTCTATAGACGTGTAGCTTCGTTGTTGTCGATTGTCCCTGTGGGCCAGGGACGGGGTTACACCCAGAGAAACCGAAGAGCCAGGCGGCGCGGCCCACCGTTAAACAAGCGGTAACAAATTACGTTGTATGGAAAACTTTTTTGTCATTTAAGATATTTTAATTAAACACGTCATTCAAAAATTTCACTATGCTCCTTTCATTTTTGCAAAATCTTATTTACATCGGACTACTATATCATATATCCGCCATAGGACGATCGGTCGAAAACTATGTTTTTGATTAAAAACCTTTTAGTTTATCAATATATCTTGACAAAACTCGGCATTAACTATTTTCCCTGTGCTTCATAGATACGGGCAAAGCACTATAAGCATTATGAAAAGGTTTGGTCTGCAAGGGTATTAGATCTTCGGCGTGATTACATACGAAGCCATGCTAGCAACGGCTGTCCATCCATTTTCAGTGGCCACCATTCGCGTCACGAGATTCTCCGGAGACAAATCATTTCTACCCGTCGTCTCACTCGCGTCTATTGAGTGGGCAGTAGAACAATGCGTGCTCCGCGTCCTCAACCACAACGTGCCCACAGCGCTCGCAAAAGGGTCGTCCTCATAATTAAACCTGTGTAGGTACGCCTTAAAGCAGCCATGCCCAGTCAATATTTGGGGCAGGTAGTGGTCTACATCGCCGTGTCACCGCTGTAGCCAAAGCTTCAGGTTTGGGATTATTCGGTGGGTCCATCTGCGGTTGAGCTCGCATCCCATTTGCTTTGCCATTGTTCGATAGTGTTGTCCCTCACTTGCATCTTGATGGTTGCTACACTTTGATCATGCCTGCCAGTACTAAGGCCGCGTCTTCCGATACAGGCGTTCGCCAACATTCAGCTAATGGCTGTTGTAAGCCTGGCCGCTTAGTGGCTAATATACTCCAGGTGCTGTTTCTACGACAGTCTATCATGACGCCCGGGTATTTGATGGCGGATCCTATAAGTATCGGACCACTGTATCATATAGCTGCCATAGGAACGATCGGTAAAAATTAAGATGTATAAAGAAACATTTTGTTTTCGAGATATATTGACCAAACACGACATTTATTAGTTGTACTATGCTCTTCATATAAATGCAAAATCCTATTAAGATTGGTAAACGAAGATAGCCTTTCTTGTTTTTTTTTTTTTTTGGAATTAGAGAAGAATGGGTAGTTATGGAGAGTAGAAAGTTGTAGTCCGCTCCTGCAGGACAGCCGCAAAGTACTACTTCGCAGGGCGGGGTACAGCCGCTCATCAGTCGATGCCGCGTCGGATCCTCTCCTGTCGTCGCAACTCCTTCTTTAGAGCCGATGCCATGTTGTAACGGCTGTCCATCCATTTTCAGTGGCCACCATTCGCGCCACGAGATTCTCCGGAGACAAATCATTTCAGCCCGCCGTCGCTTTGTCTCGCTCGCGTTTCTAGAGTGGGCAGTAGAACAATGCGTGCTCCGCGTCCGCAACCACACCGTGCCCACAGTGGTCATACTAATGGTTAAACCAGTGCAGGTACGCCTTAAAGCAGCCATGCCCAGTCAATATTTGGGACAGGTAGTGGTCTACATCGCCGTGTCGCCACTGAAGCCAAAGCTTCAGGTTTGGGATTAGTCGGTGGGTCCATCTGCCGTTTGAGCTCGCATCCCATTTGCTTCGCCATTGTTTGATGGTGTTGTCCCTCAGTTGCCTCTTGATGGTTGCTTCACTTTGATCATGCCTGCCAGTACTAAGGCCGCGTCTTCCGATACAGTGCGGAAGCAAGTGGCTACACGCAATGCACATCGTCGGTATGCAGCCTTGCATCCTCGGCTGTAAGATGCAACCTCCATTGCGGGAGTCCATATGTTAGATCCGTAGAGGATTGTGGACGTCACCACTCCAGCGATTAGCCTTCTGCTCCTCTGCCTTGGTCCTTTGGTGTTCGCCAACATTCGGCTAATGGCTGTTGTAAACCTGGCCGCTATGAGGCTAATATACTCCAGGTGCTGTATACACGACAGTCTGTGGCCTTTCATGACGCCCAGGAATTTGATGGCGGATCCTATTAAGATCTTACCACAATATCATATAGCCGCTATAGGAACGAACGGTACAAATTAAGTTATATGAAAAAACATTTTGTTTTTCAAGATATCTTGACATAACTTTGGCATTTATTAGTTTTACTATACTCCTCATATATAGGCAAAATCTTATTAAGATCGGTAAACTATATTATATAAATGCCATAGGAACGATCGGTCGAAAATTAAGTTGTATGAAAAAACATTTTGTTTTTCAAGATATCTTTACCAAACTTCGGCATTTATTAGTTTTACTATCCTCCCGTTATGTATGCAAAATCCTATTATTATCGGACCACTATATCATATAGCTGCCATAGGAACGATCGGTCCAAAATTAAATTGTTGTATGAAAAAACATTTTGTTTTTTATTAGTTTTACTATACTCATCATATATAGGCAAAATTATATTAAGATTGGACCACTATTTTATATAGCTGCCATAGGAACGATCGGTCAAAAATTAAGTTGTATGAAAAAACATTTTGTTTTTCAAGTTATCTTGACCAAACTCGACATTTATTAGTTGTACACTGCTCTTCATATAAATGCAAACTCCTATGAAGATCGGTACACTATATCATATAGCTGCCATAGCTGCCAAAAAGTGGGAGACGAGTAGGTGATCGTCTCATGGATAAATAGTGTGGATAAATAGGGTTTTTGTTAAAGCAGCCATGCCCAGTCAATATTTGGGGCAGGTAGTGGTCTACATCGCCGTGTCGCCGCTGTAGCCAAAGCTTCAGGTTTGGGATTATTCGGTGGGTCCATCTGCCATTTGAACTCGCATCCCATTTGCTTTGCCATTGTTCGATGGTGTTGTCCCTCACTTGCATCTTGATGGTTGCTACACTTTGATAATGCCTGCCAGTACTAAGGCCGCGTCCTCCGATACAGTGCGCAATGCACATCGTCGGTATGCTGCCTTGCATAGGCTGTAAGATGCTACCTCCATTGCGGGGGTCCATTTGTTGGATCCGTACAGAATTGTGGACGTCACCACTCCAGCGATTAGCCTTCTGCTCCTCTGCCTTGGTCCTTTGGTGTTCGCCAACATTCAGCTAATGGCTGTTGTAAACCTGGCCGCTTTGTGGCCAATATACTCCAGGTGCTGTTTCTACGACAGTCTGTGGTCTATCATGACGCCCAGGTATTTGATGGCGGATCCTATAAGGATCGGACCACAATATCATATAGCTGCCATAGGAACGATCGGTCGAAAATCAAGTTGTTGTATGCAAAAACATTTTGTTTTTCAAGATATCTTGACCAAGCTTCGGCATTTATTAGTTTTACTATACTCCCGTTATATATGTAAAATCCTATTAAGATCGGACCACTGTATCATATAGCTGCCATAGGAACGATCGGAAAAAATTAAGATGTATAAAGAAACATTTTGTTTTCGAGATATCTTGACTAAACACGACATTTATTAGTTGTACTATGCTCTTCATATAAATGCAAAATCTTATTAAGATTGGTAAACTATATTATATAGCTGCCATAGGAACGATCGGTCGAAAATTAAGTTGTATGAAAAAACATTTTGTTTTTCAAGATATCTTGACCAAACTTCAGCATTTATTAGCTTTACTATACTCATCATATATAGCCAAAATCATATTTAGATCGGCCCACTATATCATATAGCTGCCATTGGAACGATCGATCTAAAACTAAGTTTTTGAATGAAAAAACATATTGGTTTTCAAGATATCTTGCCCAAGCTCGGTATTCATTAGTTTTAGTATACTCTTCATATATAGGCAAAATCATATTAAGATCGGACCACTGTATCATATAGCTGCCATAGGAACAATCGGTAATCGGCTCTTCATATAAATGCAAAATCCTATTAAGGTTGGTACATTATATCATATAGCTGCCATAGGAACGAAATCTTATTTACATCGGACTATTATATCATATATCTGCCATATATCGGTCGAAAACTAGGTTTATGATTAAAAACCTTTTTTGTTTATCAAGATATCTTGACCAAACTCGTCATTAACTATTTTCGCTGTGCTTCCTAGATACGGGCAAAGCACTATAAGCATTATGCAAAGGTTTGATCTGCAAGGGTATTAGATATTCGGCGTGACGAATATAGCCTTTCTTGTTTTTTTTATTTTGGAATTAGAGATGGAAAGGGTATTTATAGAGAGTATAAAGTTGTAGTCCGCTCATGCGGGACAACCGCAAAGTACTACTTCGCAGGGCGGGGTACAGCCGCTCATCAGTCGATGCCGCGTCGGATCCTCTCCTGTCGTCGCAACTCCTTCTTTAGAGCCGATGCCATGTTGTAACGGCTGTCCATCCATTTTCAGTGGCCACCATTCGCACCACGAGATTCTCCGGAGACAAATCATTTCAGCCCGCCGTCGCTTTGTCTCGCTCGCGTCGCTAGAGTGGGCAGTAGAACAACACAGTGCTCGCAAAAGGGGGCGTCCTCATGATTAAGCCTGTGCAGGTACTCCTTAAAGCGGCATTGCCCAGTCAATATTTGGGCCAGGTAGTGGTCTACATCGCCGTGTCGCCGCTGTAGGCAAAGCTTCAGGTTTGGGATTAGTCGATGGGTCTATCTGCCATTTGCGCTCGCATCCCATTTGCTTTACCATTGTTCGATGGTGTTGTCCCTCACTTGCCTCTTGATGGTTGCTACACTTTGATCATGCCTGCCAGTACTAGGCCGCGTCTTCCGATACAGTGCGGAAGTAAGTGGCTACACGCAATGCACATCGTCGGTATGCAGCCTTGCATCCTCGGCTGTTAGATGCAACCTCCATTGCGGATGTCCATATGTTGGATCCGTAGAGGATTGTGGACGTCACCACTCCAGCAATTAGTCTTCTGCTCCTCTGCCTTGGTCCTTTGGTGTTCGCCAACATTCGGCTAATGGCTGTTGTAGACCAGGCCGCTTTGTGGCTAATATACTCCAGGTGCTGTTTCTACGACAGTGTGTGGTCTATCATTACGCCCAGGTATTTGATGGCGGATCCTATAAGGATCGGACCACAATATCATATAGCTGTCATAGGAACGTTCGGTCAAAAATCAAGTTTTTGTATGTCAAAACATTTTGTTTTTCAAGATATCTTGACCAAGCTTCGGCATTTATTAGTTTTACTATACTCCCGTTATGTATGCAAAATCATATTAAGATCGGACCACTATATCATATAAACTATACCATAGGAACGATCGGTAAATATTAAGTTGTATGAAAAAACATTTTGTTTTTCAAGATATTTTGACCTGACTCGATATTTATTAGTTGTACTATGCTCTTCATATAAATGCAAAATCCTATTAAGATCGGTAAACTATATTATATAGCTGCCATAGGAACGATCGGTCGAAAATTAAGTTGTATGGAAAACATTTTTGTCATTCAAGATATTTTGATTAAACACGGCATAACTTGAGGTTTATTATTTCTTGTCATATTTATAGTTTTGTTAGTATTTAGATTTTTATTACTATTATAATAATTTTCTTCATAGTAGCCCTCCATTTGTGCTGCTTGTTTTAATTTCGAGATAGTGGATATGTCGTGTCTTGCGAAAGACATAAGGAGTCTATCAGGTAGTTTCTTATGTATAAAGTTTTTACAGTATTATTCATAGCGTTGATATTTGTTGAAGTAATTGGTTTAAATTTTTTTCGTTAATTTATTCATAGCTGGAAGTGCAGCAGCATGAAAACCTTTTGGTTGCTCCATTTTTAATAATTTTGGTTTTTTATACACTTGCAGAGGGTATTATAATTTTGTCGTAAAATGTGTAACGCATAGAAGCAGACATCTACGACCCCATAAAGTAAATATATTCTTGATCAGCATCAACAGCCGGGTCGATAGAGCCATGTCTGTCTGTCCGTCTGTCTGTTTCTATGCGAACTAGTCTCTCAGTTTTAAAGTTTAAATCTTAATGAAATTTTGCAGAAGTCCGTCTTTCTGTTGCACGCAGCACATATGTGAAAACGAGCTGGATCGGACCACTATATCATATAGCTGCCTTAGGAACGATCGGTCGAAAATTGAGTTCTTGTATGAAAAAACATTTTGTTTATCAAGATATCTTGACCAAACTGAGCAATTATTAATTTTACTTAGGTCCTCATATATATGCTAAATCCAATTAAGATCGGACCACTATATCATATAGCTGACATAGGAACGATCGGTCGAAAATTAAGTTTTTGTATGAAAAAACATTTTGTTTATAAAGATATCTTCACCAAACTCGGCAGTAACTATTTTCCCTGTGCTTCTTAGATTCGGGCAAGGCACTATAAGCATTATGAAAAGGTTGGGTCTGCAAGGGTATTAGATCTTCGGCGTGCCGAAGATAGCCTTTTTTTCTCGTTAGTTTATGTGTCATAAAATTCACTGTGTTGCAACGACCGAATTGGATTTATACATTGCTAGAATTGTTTAGACACGTTAGGTTTGGGCATATTTTTTAACTTATATGCGAGATACATTATTATGATTAATATGATGATTAGAAATACTGCAATTATAATTTGGAATATTTTCATTTCTTTAGTATGTTCGAAAATTATTTCTTGTTTGAGTTTACAAAAGTTGTTGATTTGCAGCATTTTAGGTGCCTTCTGGGCTCGTTCCGCGAGTTCTCCCATCTTCTCTTGTACGACCTTGAGCAGTTTCGCTGTCGCATCATCTCCTGCTGCTCTAAGGACCTCAGCATATTAAGCCGTGTCCATGTACTTCACCAGCAGGCTATCTTGTCTGCTTGGAATTTTGCGTGGCTTTTTGGTCGGCGTTTGACTTGTGCTCTCTTTAGCGGTTCCTTCCTTGGGGCGCGCCGGCGGTAGTACATGGTTATTACTAGTTGATGGCTCTTCTCGTATTCTTTGCCTTCGCTATTTGCCTGCGTTAACTGCGGGGCTTACTGTCTTCGGCGGGTTTGGGGTTCAATGGACCGATGTAGAAGGGCATGTTGCGTATTTCGTAAATCATTAGTCAAGTCGACTCGAAGGCACATTGTGCCCCACATATAATTATTAGTGGCCTCCTCGTGGTGACCCTGGGTGATTGTCCGAGGTATATTCGGACAACTAGCTAATTCGAGCGGCGAAAACATTAAGATGACCCATTCTTAGGCCGGTGGAGGCCAAACTGGGTAGTATACATCTACGGCAGTCGACCAAAACTGTAAGTAAATTTGGTACCACGGGTAGCCAGGAGCCCACGGAACTTGTTCCGTCCTGACTTTTTGGTTGCGGCCCTTCGGGGAGTATCGTGGTGGCTGTGGTTTATACCCAAAGCGGGTAGAGCTTGCTCGACGTGGAGTTGCGTTTCAACCAATACATAGCTTTTTTATGAGGTTTTAGACCGGCCTCCCCTCCCACCAATGAGGGAATTTATTGCCTCCGCCCGGCATTCATTCAATTGGTACCGAAGGGATACTGTTCGAGCAGGGACAGTGTCCTGGAGGGGCGCGCGCTCTTAGGCATCTCCTTGTTGTTGCAGTTCTTGATCTACGCAACCGGTTCCTTGTCGGTTTGCTTCTTAGCTTTTTTTTTGCATTTGGGGCAGTTTGTGTCTATCCGTAGCTGATCTTCTATTTGGGCGCACACTGCCACCTGTATCTTCTTTATTTGTGCCAGGGAGTCCTTCATTCCCTGGTTTATATGTCTCACCACCGGCTTTTTCCCATTGACGAAATAGATTATCTTCTCCAGGATTGTTCCTAGTTTCTTCATTTGGCTGGAGCAGGAGTCCTATTAAGATTGGTAAACTATATTATATAGCTGCCATAGGAACGATCGGTCGAAAATTAAGTTGTATGAAAAAACATATTGGTTTTCAAGATATCTTGCCCAAGCTCGGTATTCATTAGTTTTAGTATACTCTTCATATGTAGGCAAAATCATATTAAGATCGGACCACTGTATCATATAGCTGCCATAGGAACAATCGGTAATCGGCTCTTCATATAAATGCAAAATCCTATTAAGGTTGGTACATTATATCATATAGCTGCCATAGGAACGAAATCTTATTTACATCGGACTATTATATCATATATCTGCCATATATCGGTCGAAAACTAGGTTTATGATTAAAAACCTTTTTGTTTATCAAGATATCTTGACCAAACTCGTCATTAACTATTTTCGCTGTGCTTCCTAGATACGGGCAAAGCACTATAAGCATTATGCAAAGGTTTGATCTGCAAGGGTATTAGATATTCGGCGTGACGAATATAGCCTTTCTTGTTTTTTTTTATTTTGGAATTAGAGATGGAAAGGGTATTTATAGAGAGCATAAAGTTGTAGTCCGCTCATGCGGGACAACCGCAAAGTACTACTTCGCAGGGCGGGGTACAGCCGCTCATCAGTCGATGCCGCGTCGGATCCTCTCCTGTCGTCGCAACTCCTTTAGAGCCGATGCCATGTTGTAACGGCTGTCCATCCATTTTCAGTGGCCACCATTCGCACCACGAGATTCTCCGGAGACAAATCATTTCAGCCCGCCGTCGCTTTGTCTCGCTCGCGTCGCTAGAGTGGGCAGTAGAACAACACAGTGCTCGCAAAAGGGGTCGTCCTCATGATTAAGCCTGTGCAGGTACTCCTTAAAGCGGCATCGCCCAGTCAATATTTGGGCCAGGTAGTGGTCTACATCGCCGTGTCGCCGCTGTAGGCAAAGCTTCAGGTTTGGGATTAGTCGATGGGTCTATCTGCCATTTGCGCTCGCATCCCATTTGCTTTACCATTGTTCGATGGTGTTGTCCCTCACTTGCCTCTTGATGGTTGCTACACTTTGATCATGCCTGCCAGTACTAGGCCGCGTCTTCCGATACAGTGCGGAAGTAAGTGGCTACACGCAATGCACATCGTCGGTATGCAGCCTTGCATCCTCGGCTGTTAGATGCAACCTCCATTGCGGATGTCCATATGTTGGATCCGTAGAGGATTGTGGACGTCACCACTCCAGCAATTAGTCTTCTGCTCCTCTGCCTTGGTCCTTTGGTGTTCGCCAACATTCGGCTAATGGCTGTTGTAGACCAGGCCGCTTTGTGGCTAATATACTCCAGGTGCTGTTTCTACGACAGTGTGTGGTCTATTATTACGCCCAGGTATTTGATGGCGGATCCTATAAGGATCGGACCACAATATCATATAGCTGTCATAGGAACGTTCGGTCAAAAATCAAGTTTTTGTATGTCAAAACATTTTGTTTTTCAAGTTATCTTGACCAAACTCGACATTTATTAGTTGTACACTGCTCTTCATATAAATGCAAGCTCCTATGAAGATCGGTACACTATATCATATAGCTGCCATAGCTGCCAAAAAATGGGAGACGAGTAGGTGATCGTCTCATGGTTGGGCGGGTACGCTGGGTCCGGAACCGGGGCCCGATCTGGAATAGTAAAGTGGATAAATAGTGTTTTTGTTAATTTATATTGAGTGTCTCACCTTTGTTGCTTACATTTTCATAGTTGTTACAGCTGTTTATTTAGTTCATAAGTTAGAAGTTCCGATTGTTTGACGTTATCGATTTGTGGTTCGCTTTGCATAGTGTTGTGTAAGCTGTTTTGTCTATAGACGTGTAGCTTCGTTGTTGTCGATTGTCCCTGTGGGCCAGGGACGGGGTTACACCCAGAGAAACCGAAGAGCCAGGCGGCGCGGCCCACCGTTAAACAAGCGGTAACAAATTACGTTGTATGGAAAACTTTTTTGTCATTTAAGATATTTTAATTAAACACGTCATTCAAAAATTTCACTATGCTCCTTTCATTTTTGCAAAATCTTATTTACATCGGACTACTATATCATATATCCGCCATAGGACGATCGGTCGAAAACTATGTTTTTGATTAAAAACCTTTTTAGTTTATCAATATATCTTGACAAAACTCGGCATTAACTATTTTCCCTGTGCTTCATAGATACGGGCAAAGCACTATAAGCATTATGAAAAGGTTTGGTCTGCAAGGGTATTAGATCTTCGGCGTGATTACATACGAAGCCATGCTAGCAACGGCTGTCCATCCATTTTCAGTGGCCACCATTCGCGTCACGAGATTCTCCGGAGACAAATCATTTCTACCCGTCGTCTCACTCGCGTCTATTGAGTGGGCAGTAGAACAATGCGTGCTCCGCGTCCTCAACCACAACGTGCCCACAGCGCTCGCAAAAGGGTCGTCCTCATAATTAAACCTGTGTAGGTACGCCTTAAAGCAGCCATGCCCAGTCAATATTTGGGGCAGGTAGTGGTCTACATCGCCGTATCACCGCTGTAGCCAAAGCTTCAGGTTTGGGATTATTCGGTGGGTCCATCTGCGGTTTGAGCTCGCATCCCATTTGCTTTGCCATTGTTCGATAGTGTTGTCCCTCACTTGCATCTTGATGGTTGCTACACTTTGATCATGCCTGCCAGTACTAAGGCCGCGTCTTCCGATACAGGCTAATGGCTGTTGTAAGCCTGGCCGCTTAGTGGCTAATATACTCCAGGTGCTGTTTCTACGACAGTCTATCATGACGCCCGGGTATTTGATGGCGGATCCTATAAGTATCGGACCACTGTATCATATAGCTGCCATAGGAACGATCGGTAAAAATTAAGATGTATAAAGAAACATTTTGTTTTCGAGATATATTGACCAAACACGACATTTATTAGTTGTACTATGCTCTTCATATAAATGCAAAATCCTATTAAGATTGGTAAACGAAGATAGCCTTTCTTGTTTTTTTTTTTTTTTTGGAATTAGAGAAGAATGGGTAGTTATGGAGAGTAGAAAGTTGTAGTCCGCTCCTGCAGGACAGCCGCAAAGTACTACTTCGCAGGGCGGGGTACAGCCGCTCATCAGTCGATGCCGCGTCGGATCCTCTCCTGTCGTCGCAACTCCTTCTTTAGAGCCGATGCCATGTTGTAACGGCTGTCCATCCATTTTCAGTGGCCACCATTCGCGCCACGAGATTCTCCGGAGACAAATCATTTCAGCCCGCCGTCGCTTTGTCTCGCTCGCGTCTCTAGAGTGGGCAGTAGAACAATGCGTGCTCCGCGTCCGCAACCACACCGTGCCCACAGTGGTCATACTAATGGTTAAACCAGTGCAGGTACGCCTTAAAGCAGCCATGCCCAGTCAATATTTGGGACAGGTAGTGGTCTACATCGCCGTGTCGCCACTGTAGCCAAAGCTTCAGGTTTGGGATTAGTCGGTGGGTCCATCTGCCGTTTGAGCTCGCATCCCATTTGCTTCGCCATTGTTTGATGGTGTTGTCCCTCAGTTGCCTCTTGATGGTTGCTTCACTTTGATCATGCCTGCCAGTACTAAGGCCGCGTCTTCCGATACAGTGCGGAAGCAAGTGGCTACACGCAATGCACATCGTCGGTATGCAGCCTTGCATCCTCGGCTGTAAGATGCAACCTCCATTGCGGGAGTCCATATGTTAGATCCGTAGAGGATTGTGGACGTCACCACTCCAGCGATTAGCCTTCTGCTCCTCTGCCTTGGTCCTTTGGTGTTCGCCAACATTCGGCTAATGGCTGTTGTAAACCTGGCCGCTATGAGGCTAATATACTCCAGGTGCTGTATACACGACAGTCTGTGGCCTTTCATGACGCCCAGGAATTTGATGGCGGATCCTATTAAGATCTTACCACAATATCATATAGCCGCTATAGGAACGAACGGTACAAATTAAGTTATATGAAAAAAAACACTTTGTTTTTCAAGATATCTTGACATAACTTTGGCATTTATTAGTTTTACTATACTCCTCATATATAGGCAAAATCTTATTAAGATCGGTAAACTATATTATATAAATGCCATAGGAACGATCGGTCGAAAATTAAGTTGTATGAAAAAACATTTTGTTTTTCAAGATATCTTTACCAAACTTCGGCATTTATTAGTTTTACTATCCTCCCGTTATGTATGCAAAATCCTATTATTATCGGACCACTATATCATATAGCTGCCATAGGAACGATCGGTCCAAAATTAAATTGTTGTATGAAAAAACATTTTGTTTTTTATTAGTTTTACTATACTCATCATATATAGGCAAAATTATATTAAGATTGGACCACTATATAGCTGCCATAGGAACGATCGGTCAAAAATTAATTTGTATGAAAAAACATTTTGTTTTTCAAGTTATCTTGACCAAACTCTACATTTATTAGTTGTACACTGCTCTTCATATAAATGCAAACTCCTATGAAGATCGGTACACTATATCATATAGCTGCCATAGCTGCCAAAAAGTGGGAGACGAGTAGGTGATCGTCTCATGGATAAATAGTGTGGATAAATAGGGTTTTTGTTAAAGCAGCCATGCCCAGTCAATATTTGGGGCAGGTAGTGGTCTACATCGCCGTGTCGCCGCTGTAGCCAAAGCTTCAGGTTTGGGATTATTCGGTGGGTCCATCTGCCATTTGAACTCGCATCCCATTTGCTTTGCCATTGTTCGATGGTGTTGTCCCTCACTTGCATCTTGATGGTTGCTACACTTTGATAATGCCTGCCAGAACTAAGGCCGCGTCCTCCGATACAGTGCGCAATGCACATCGTCGGTATGCTGCCTTGCATAGGCTGTAAGATGCTACCTCCATTGCGGGGGTCCATTTGTTGGATCCGTACAGAATTGTGGACGTCACCACTCCAGCGATTAGCCTTCTGCTCCTCTGCCTTGGTCCTTTGGTGTTCGCCAACATTCAGCTAATGGCTGTTGTAAACCTGGCCGCTTTGTGGCCAATATACTCCAGGTGCTGTTTCTACGACAGTCTGTGGTCTATCATGACGCCCAGGTATTTGATGGCGGATCCTATAAGGATCGGACCACAATATCATATAGCTGCCATAGGAACGATCGGTCGAAAATCAAGTTGTTGTATGCAAAAACATTTTGTTTTTCAAGATATCTTGACCAAGCTTCGGCATTTATTAGTTTTACTATACTCCCGTTATATATGTAAAATCCTAATCAGATCGGACCACTGTATCATATAGCTGCCATAGGAACGATCGGAAAAAATTAAGATGTATAAAGAAACATTTTGTTTTCGAGATATCTTGACTAAACACGACATTTATTAGTTGTACTATGCTCTTCATATAAATGCAAAATCTTATTAAGATTGGTAAACTATATTATATAGCTGCCATAGTCAGGTCGAAAATTAAGTTGTATGAAAAAACATTTTGTTTTTCAAGATATCTTGACCAAACTTCAGCATTTATTAGCTTTACTATACTCATCATATATAGCCAAAATCATATTTAGATCGGACCACTATATCATATAGCTGCTATAGGAACGATCGATCTAAAACTAAGTTTTTGAATGAAAAAACATATTGGTTTTCAAGATATCTTGCCCAAGCTCGGTATTCATTAGTTTTAGTATACTCTTCATATATAGGCAAAATCATATTAAGATCGGACCACTGTATCATATAGCTGCCATAGGAACAATCGGTAATCGGCTCTTCATATAAATGCAAAATCCTATTAAGGTTGGTACATTATATCATATAGCTGCCATAGGAACGAAATCTTATTTACATCGGACTATTATATCATATATCTGCCATATATCGGTCGAAAACTAGGTTTATGATTAAAAACCTTTTTTGTTTATCAAGATATCTTGACCAAACTCGTCATTAACTATTTTCGCTGTGCTTCCTAGATACGGGCAAAGCACTATAAGCATTATGCAAAGGTTTGATCTGCAAGGGTATTAGATATTCGGCGTGACGAATATAGCCTTTCTTGTTTTTTTTTATTTTGGAATTAGAGATGGAAAGGGTATTTATAGAGAGTATAAAGTTGTAGTCCGCTCATGCGGGACAACCGCAAAGTACTACTTCACAGGGCGGGGTACAGCCGCTCATCAGTCGATGCCGCGTCGGATCCTCTCCTGTCGTCGCAACTCCTTCTTTAGAGCCGATGCCATGTTGTAACGGCTGTCCATCCATTTTCAGTGGCCACCATTCGCGCCACGAGATTCTCCGGAGACAAATCATTTCAGCCCGCCGTCGCTTTGTCTCGCTCGCGTCTCTAGAGTGGGCAGTAGAACAATGCGTGCTCCGCGTCCGCAACCACACCGTGCCCACAGTGGTCATACTAATGGTTAAACCAGTGCAGGTACGCCTTAAAGCAGCCATGCCCAGTCAATATTTGGGACAGGTAGTGGTCTACATCGCCGTGTCGCCACTGTAGCCAAAGCTTCAGGTTTGGGATTAGTCGGTGGGTCCATCTGCCGTTTGAGCTCGCATCCCATTTGCTTTACCATTGTTCGATGGTGTTGTCCCTCACTTGCCTCTTGATGGTTGCTACACTTTGATCATGCCTGCCAGTACTAGGCCGCGTCTTCCGATACAGTGCGGAAGTAAGTGGCTACACGCAATGCACATCGTCGGTATGCAGCCTTGCATCCTCGGCTGTTAGATGCAACCTCCATTGCGGATGTCCATATGTTGGATCCGTAGAGGATTGTGGACGTCACCACTCCAGCAATTAGTCTTCTGCTCCTCTGCCTTGGTCCTTTGGTGTTCGCCAACATTCGGCTAATGGCTGTTGTAGACCAGGCCGCTTTGTGGCTAATATACTCCAGGTGCTGTTTCTACGACAGTGTGTGGTCTATCATTACGCCCAGGTATTTGATGGCGGATCCTATAAGGATCGGACCACAATATCATATAGCTGTCATAGGAACGTTCGGTCAAAAATCAAGTTTTTGTATGTCAAAACATTTTGTTTTTCAAGATATCTTGACCAAGCTTCGGCATTTATTAGTTTTACTATACTCCCGTTATGTATGCAAAATCATATTAAGATCGGACCACTATATCATATAAACTATACCATAGGAACGATCGGTAAATATTAAGTTGTATGAAAAAACATTTTGTTTTTCAAGATATTTTGACCTGACTCGATATTTATTAGTTGTACTATGCTCTTCATATAAATGCAAAATCCTATTAAGATCGGTAAACTATATTATATAGCTGCCATAGGAACGATCGGTCGAAAATTAAGTTGTATGGAAAACATTTTTGTCATTCAAGATATTTTGATTAAACACGGCATAACTTGAGGTTTATTATTTCTTGTCATATTTATAGTTTTGTTAGTATTTAGATTTTTATTACTATTATAATAATTTTCTTCATAGTAGCCCTCCATTTGTGCTGCTTGTTTTAATTTCGAGATAGTGGATATGTCGTGTCTTGCGAAAGACATAAGGAGTCTATCAGGTAGTTTCTTATGTATAAAGTTTTTACAGTATTATTCATAGCGTTGATATTTGTTGAAGTAATTGGTTTAAATTTTTTTCGTTAATTTATTCATAGCTGGAAGTGCAGCAGCATGAGAACCTTTTGGTTGCTCCATTTTTTAATAATTTTGGTTTTTTATACACTTGCAGAGGGTATTATAATTTTGTCGTAAAATGTGTAACGCATAGAAGCAGACATCTACGACCCCATAAAGTAAATATATTCTTGATCAGCATCAACAGCCGGGTCGATAGAGCCATGTCTGTCTGTCCGTCTGTCTGTTTCTATGCGAACTAGTCTCTCAGTTTTAAAGTTTAAATCTTAATGAAATTTTGCAGAAGTCCGTCTTTCTGTTGCACGCAGCACATATGTGAAAACGAGCTGGATCGGACCACTATATCATATAGCTGCCTTAGGAACGATCGGTCGAAAATTGAGTTCTTGTATGAAAAAACATTTTGTTTATCAAGATATCTTGACCAAACTGAGCAATTATTAGTATTACTTAGGTCCTCATATATATGCTAAATCCAATTAAGATCGGACCACTATATCATATAGCTGACATAGGAACGATCGGTCGAAAATTAAGTTTTTGTATGAAAAAACATTTTGTTTATAAAGATATCTTCACCAAACTCGGCAGTAACTATTTTCCCTGTGCTTCTTAGATTCGGGCAAGGCACTATAAGCATTATGAAAAGGTTGGGTCTGCAAGGGTATTAGATCTTCGGCGTGCCGAAGATAGCCTTTTTTTCTCGTTAGTTTATGTGTCATAAAATTCACTGTGTTGCAACGACCGAATTGGATTTATACATTGTTTAGACACGTTAGGTTTGGGCATATTTTTAACTTATATGCGAGATACATTATTATGATTAATATGATGATTAGAAATACTGCAATTATAATTTGGAATATTTTAATTTCTTTAGTATGTTCGAAAATTATTTCTTGTTTGAGTTTACAAAAGTTGTTGATTTGCAGCATTTTAGGTGCCTTCTGGGCTCGTTCCGCGAGTTCTCCCATCTTCTCTTGTACGGCCTTGAGCAGTTTCGCTGTCGCATCATCTCCTGCTGCTCTAAGGACCTCAGCATATTAAGCCGTGTCCATGTACTTCACCAGCAGGCTATCTTGTCTGCTTGGAATTTTGCGTGGCTTTTTGGTCGGCGTTTGACTTGTGCTCTCTTTAGCGGTTCCTTCCTTGGGGCGCGCCGGCGGTAGTACATGGTTATTACTAGTTGATGGCTCTTCTCGTATTCTTTGCCTTCGCTATTTGCCTGCGTTAACTGCGGGGCTTACTGTCTTCGGCGGGTTTGGGGTTCAATGGACCGATGTAGAAGGGCATGTTGCGTATTTCGTAAATCATTAGTCAAGTCGACTCGAAGGCACATTGTGCCCCACATATAATTATTAGTGGCCTCCTCGTGGTGACCCTGGGTGATTGTCCGAGGTATATTCGGACAACTAGCTAATTCGAGCGGCGAAAACATTAAGATGACCCATTCTTAGGCCGGAGGAGGCCAAACTGGGTAGTATACATCTACGGCAGTCGACCAAAACTGTAAGTAAATTTGGTACCACGGGTAGCCAGGAGCCCACGGAACTTGTTCCGTCCTGACTTTTTGGTTGCGGCCCTTCGGGGAGTATCGTGGTGGCTGTGGTTTATACCCAAAGCGGGTAGAGCTTGCTCGACGTGGAGTTGCGTTTCAACCAATACATAGCTTTTTTATGAGGTTTTAGACCGGCCTCCCCTCCCACCAATGAGGGAATTTATTGCCTCCGCCCGGCATTCATTCAATTGGTTCCGAAGGGATACTGTTCGAGCAGGGACAGTGTCCTGGAGGGGCGCGCGCTCTTAGGCATCTCCTTATTGTTGCAGTTCTTGATCTGCGCAACCGGTTCCTTGTCGGTTTGCTTCTTAGCTTTTTTTTTGCATTTGGGGCAGTTTGTGTCTATCCGTAGCTGATCTTCTATTTGGGCGCACACTGCCACCTGTATCTTCTTTATTTGTGCCAGGGAGTCCTTCATTCCCTGGTTTATATGTCTCACCACCGGCTTTTTCCCATTGACGAAATAGATTATCTTCTCCAGGATTGTTCCTAGTTTCTTCATTTGGCTGGAGCAGGAGTCCTTTGTGCTCTTTGCCCGCTTAGACGGTGTTTTCCGCGGCGTGCTTTCGGGGCTTCCCGAATTTCTGCCTCTCTTCGTCGTATTCGTACTCGCGCCTGCTGCAATACAGTTGATAGCGTCGCATTTGGTTGGCAGAGGTGCATCGGCTTGCGGGAGTTCTAGCATCTCTACTAGATTTCTTGAAGGCGAAACCATCTTCGCACTGCATAGGCTCTGCCTCTCTCGTTGTTATTGTTGTCGTCTCTATTGTTTCGGGGTGGAGGTGTCCCCCTTGTTGTTTTGCATTCATTTCTTTGTAATTGGGCCCCGCTCGAGGCTGTTTTTGTTGTCTCTCTTGTTTCGGGGTGGAGGTGTCCCCCTTGTTGTTTTGCATTCATTTCTTTGTAATTGGGCCCCCCTCGAGGCTGTTATTGTTGCTCGTTCTGTGCAATCACCTTCGGGATCCCCTGATCCTGCACGGCCAACTAAATGGTACCGGACAACAAGCGTTTCTCGAGGCCTTGCCATGGTTTTAACGGGTTGGGGGCAGGCGCAGCATAAGCCCAGCAACCGTTTCCGCTCGATTTCACTCGGTTTACTAAGGTGCTGGAATACTGCTGCCTGTCATCCCGGTTTCGTCGGATATGTAAGTGGCTTCCAGTATGCCGTAAGTGAGACCTTACTGGGCTGGGGTCTCAATGGATCCTATGGGATCCTCTATGCACGTCATATAAGTGGCGCAAGTTTATTCCGTAGGGAGTCTCACGTTGGCTACGAGTTTCCCAGTAGCGTTTGTTGGGAGTTATGCCGCCCCGGCTAGGCCGCCAGAGGCCCGTTTGTGGGTACGCGTGTGCGTGTGTGCGTGTGTGCGTGTGTGTGTGTGTGTGTGTGCGTGTGTGTGTGTGTGTGTGTGTGTGTGTGTGTGTGTGTGTGTGTGTGTGTGTGTGTGTGTGTGTGTGTGTGTGTGTGTGTGTGTGTGTGTGTGTGTGTGTGTGTGTGTGTGTGTGTGTGTGTGTGTGTGTGTGTGTGTGTGTGTGTGTGAGTGTGTGTGTGTGTGTGTGTGTGTGTGTGTGTGTGTTCTTGCTACCTAAATATCCTGAGTTCTAGCATTACTTCTGCTGCGAAGGTGCTGGCAGCGTCCCACTTTTGTGCGGTCTCTATCATGCTCGTGACCAGGTTGTCCACCGTGATAGGTCTGCCCATGATGTCCTCCAGCTCCTGTCTGTTCGCTGCGAAACGTCCACACTCGAATATGACGTGATTGGCGTGCTCTATGATTCCTCTGCCGCACCAAGAACACTCGTCTGTGTTGTCGTGGGCGAATCGCACTAAGTAGCTCCTGAAGCATCCGTGGCCTGATAGGAGCTGCGTTAAATTAAAAATCCAATATTTTGTCCGTGAAGATGCACTACGAAGCCCTCACCGAGGCCGTTACCGGCGACAATTTTGGTTTCAACGTTAAGAACGTCTCCGTCAAGGAGCTGCGCCGTGGCTACGTTGCCGGTGACTCAAAGGACAGCCCCCCAAGGGAGCTGCCGACTTCACCGCTCAGATCATCGTGCTGAACGATTGCCAACGGCTACACTCCAGTGTTGGATTGCCACACCGTCGTTTCGCTGTGCGACATGAGACAGACTGTCGTGTCGGTGGGATCAAGGTGGCAAGTTTACCAACGCCGCCGAGAAGGCCACCAAGGGCAAGAAGTAGCAAGTTTCCATCGAGAACAACAACAATAGCATCAACTACAATAACAACAGTAACGTGATGAAGCAGCCACAACTCAGCAGCAACAGCAGCAGCAACAGCAGCAACAATGATACCTCTCTGTACCTCGAGAATTGTTACAGCACGTGTTCCGGGTCTTCGTCCACATTTGGGCAGTTCGGGTACTCTGGAGAGTCCTCATGCCTGAACCTATGGAGATACTTCCTATACCCGCCGTGTCCAGTGAAAAACTGTGTTAGGTGGAAGTTTGGGGATTGGGGATCAGTTTATGTGTCCATCTCCCCTTTTTCGCCGTATTCCATCTTTCCTGCCAAGTTGCCATTGATGTTGCCCTCTCCGAACGGATGACGTCCATTGAGACAGCGTCTCCCGCGGATATTCAGGCCATGTAGATTTTCTCCATTTCCTTGGCCAGTATATCTACTGGCATCATTCCTGCCAATACTGTGGCTGCCTCGTCCGACACCGTCCGAAATCCAGAAATGGTGCGCAGAGCACTGAGCCTATAGGGGATTAACATCTTCCTTCGGAGGCCTTTCTGGCTTGCAACCGCTGAAGCCCATATCGGTGCAGCATAGAGCAGCACGGAGGCTACAACTCTCGAAAGGGCCGCCTGCATTTTGGCTGCTTTCTGGCTAACGTAATCTACGTGCGGTCGAAAGCTAAGCCTGTTGTCTAACATGACCCCCAGATACCTAATGGAAGCCTTCGACTCAGTACTAACGCTGTCTACCTGAAATCGATCAAACTCGACTATTTTGCGGCTTGTGATGAGGACCCTCTCGGTTTTATGGCCTGCATCCAGCTGGCCACGATCCTTATGGCTGCATTCGCAGCCGCTTCCACGTCTTCTATTTCTTTGCCCGCCACTTCTAGAGCTATGTCATCCGCGAATCCTATGATTCATCATCCCTGCGGCAATAGCACTCTGAGCACCTCGTCGTACATTATGTTCCACAGGAGTGGTCCCAGGAACGACCCCTGTGTGACTGTGTAACTCCTGGCACCGTAATCCGTATCATAACTCAATACCCGATCGGACAGGAAGTTGGATATTATACGGAAAAGGGAGGACGGTATCCCTATTCGGTCTAAGGCTTCCAGTATACGAGAACAGCTTGCGGAGTTAAAGGCACTGCGGATGTCCAACGTAATCACCGCGCAATACTCCTTGACTCCCCACCTCCTCTGGTTCCCTCTATTGCTTTAGCTGCAATATCTACCACCGCCTTAATTGTATCGACGGTAGACCTTGCCTTGCGAAAACCATATTGCTGTTTGGAATTTTCTTTCTTTTCGGCGACACTAAGTAGTCGGTCATACACAATCCTTTCCAGTACCTTTCCCGCCGTGTCCAGTAGGCAGATTGGCCTGTATCCCGAGGGTTCTGTATCCCGAGGGATTGTCCCCTTTCGGTAGAAGGATTAGTTTCTGTCGCTTCTATCTCTTGGGGAATACACCGTCCTGTAGTCATCTAGTATATGTCTCGGCGAAGGCGTCAGGTTTCGTTAGCATTGCTAACGCCTTGTTTGGCACCCCATCTGGTCCTGGAGCCTTTTTGTCGCCTAGTTTTTTGCTTGCCGCTAACACGTCATCTGCTGCACTAGCTCCGTGCTCAGTGAGCGGTTGGCTACTTCCAGTCGTGGGTGTTGGGGGAACAGTGTCTTAACTATAGTGGTAAGTGCGGTAGGGCAGGTCACCTGCGTTGTTCCCTGGCTGCGGATCTTCTTCGGGACGACCTTGTATGCCGTGCCCCACGGGTTAACATTGGCCTCATCGCATATTTTCTGGAAGCAGCTGGATTTGCTTCGTTTAATGCTTCTCTTGAGGTCTCGCTTGGCTGCCCGCAGAGTTGCAGCCTAGATGCAATGTCTAGCCTCGGTAGCCTCGAGCACGCTGAGAGCGCCTTTTAGCACGCAGGCAGGCCTTCCCTAAGTCGCTGATTTGCTCATTCCACCAGTAGCAAGGTGCTCCTCTTCTGTTTGGCATCCTCCTGGGCATGAATAAGTCGCACGCGTCCGAGATGTTTCCCATGAGCTGCTGCGCCATGTCGTCTGCTAACTCCGTGGCCCAAGTCCATTGGGCATGACGTAAGGAGTCCGTGTAGGTTTCCTCGTCTAGGCTGTTGTCCTTCCATTTGGGGCCTATTGTTTTGGGCTGCTGTTTTCTCCGTCCTCTCCCGTGGATCTCGAAGTGCACTGCTCGATGGTCGCTGAATGTGAATTCATTACTGACTTTCCATGTAGTTAGCCTATAAAGTGAGCTGCTGAGCAGGGTAAGGTCTATAATAGACACTCTACCGGCCTTACAGTACGTGAGCTCCTGCCCGTCGTTTGCAAGGCCCAAGTCGAGCGCCGCGAACTCTTCTAGCAGGGTGGTCCCTCTCCCGCTAGTATCCTTGCTTCCCCATTCCACGGCCCAGGCGTTAGTCTCCGGCTATGACGAGAGGAGCTCTATTGCGAGCGTCTTCTGATATTTCTTCCAGCATGGTCTGAAATTGCCGCAGTTCCCAGCTTCTGGGTGCGTACCAACTGTAAAGGGTGATTCCATTAATTTTTGCTCTTGGCCAATGAGCTCCTTAACACGGGGCATCTGCCGCTGCCAGCAATGTGTTTGCAGAGCATGCACTGTGGCTCTTGTTTGCAGTCCTTAGCCAGATGGTCCTTTCCTCCGCATCGTCGGCACAGGTTCGATCTGTCTAGATCACTTTTACAGTGTCTTGCTAGATGTCCAAACTCAAGGCATCTGAAACATCTGGTGATGTTAATCCGTTCGCGGATTCACGAGTTAACCCAGCCTACTTTCAGGAAACCCACTGAAAGGGCAAGAGCGGAGGAAATACAGGCACGCATCCGCCTAGCAGATGGGTCCACCCTAGAGGTAGATAAGGCTTTGAGAGTAGACGCCATCTTAGGGGGAAAAACGATCAGCAAGACGATGCTCATCATGCCCTCAATGCTGGACCATGTAATCCTGGGTATGGATTTTTTGGGGGCGATGGGTACCACAATACGCTGCGGCGAAGCGGAACTGGTCCTAGAAGTAGCGACGACACCGGGCGTGAGGCCAGGAACGAGCGAGGAGTCGGAGGAAGGCCGCCCAAGGCATGAAAAGGGAGCACCTGCTCGGCTACAGAGGGAGCCGGAGGAAGGCCTCTCAAGGCATGAAAAGGGAGCACCTGCTCGGCTACAGAGGGAGCCGGAGGAAGGCCTCCCAAGGCATGGAAAGGGAGCACCTGCTTGGCTACAGAGGGAGCCGGAGGAAGGCCTCCCAAGTCATGACAAGGGAGCACCTGCTCGGCTACAGAGGGAGCCGGAGGAAGGCCTCCCAAGTCATGATAGGGGGCACCTGCTCGGCTACAGAGGGAGCCAAAGGCAGGCCTCCCAAATCATGAGAAGGGAGTACCTGCTCGTCCTTCGACGGAAAAGGTCAGAAAAAGGGGAGTAGTCCGGCCCGAATCGACAGCCTGGAGAACCCAAGAGGTGGCGCATAGAGCTGCAGAGGCAGACTTCTAATGGCTACGGAAGCACGGCGGGAACGTGCAAGAGAAAGGACGGAGTAGGAGCGATAACCAGAATCCACACAGACATAGAAGGCCAGGAGCGATCGCCAGAATCGAGCGGCCACGGAGTTCTATCTGGAATCGAAATGGTTCCAGGATGGGGCAATAACGGCATCGAAGAGGCGGATTGGCCAGCGGATCTGGACCCAGAACTGAGGGAGTTCCTGGAGTCAGAGCGGGCTCTCTTCGAGGGGCTGCAATTAATCTCGCACATCGCGGAGCACCGAATCCGGCTGAAAGATGACAAGCCGTTGAAACAAAGGTGCTATCCGGAATCCGGCCATGCAGAGGGTGATCGACGAGCAAGTGGATGAGTTGATCCGGGCAAATGCCATCGAGCTGTCACGTAGTCCGCACAGCGCCCCGATCATCTTGGTCAAAAAGAAGACTGGCGAGTGGCGTATGTGCATTGACTACCGACAACTCAACGCGCATTCCATTCCGGACGCTTATCCGGTGCCTCGTATTAACCACATCCTGGAGCGGTTGCGCCACGCCCGGTTCATCTCCACTCTGGATTTGAGGCACGGGTACTGGCAGATACCGATGGCAGCCGATAGCCGGGAGTGTACGGCGTTCACAGTCCCTGGAAGAGGTCTTTTCCAATGGCGGGTGATGCCATTCGGCTTACACTCGGCGTGTGCGACATTCCAGCGCGCTTTGGATACGGTAATAGGGCCGCAGGTGGAGCCTCATGCGTTCGCTTACCTGGACGACATCGTGGTAATAGGAGCGACGAAAACACAGCATGTAGAGAATTTGAGGGAGGTATTCCGCCGGCTAAGGGCGGCCAATCTCCAATTGAAGGAGAGCTTGACTGCCCCTGTGTTGGCTTGCCCCGACTTTTCCGCCAAGTTCGTCTTGCAGACTGACGCGAGTGAGTATGGCCTCGGTGCAGTGCTGACGCAGACGATCGATGGACAAGAGCGGGTGTTGCATACGCGAGCCGAAAGTTGCTGAAGGCCGAGGTAAGCTATTCCGCCACTGAGAAAGAGTGCCTGGCAATCGTGTGGTCGATCCGGAAGTTGCGTTGCTACCTAGAAGGGTACCGATTCGACGTAATAACGGACCATCTAGCGCTCAAGTGGCTGAATTCGATCGAGAGCCCGTCAGGAAGGATTGAGCGATGGGCATTGGCACTGCAGCAATTCCAATTTGACGTTCATTATCGTCGAGGGAAGCTCAATGTCGTGGCCGATGCCCTGTCGAGGCATCCTCTAGAGACCTGTCAACAAGCAGTAGTGCCCGAGGCCCCCTGCAAATGGGTCGCGAGGATGAGTGCTAGAATCGCCGAAGAGCCAGCCAAGTTCCCGGATTACACCGAGGAAAACGGACAGCTATATAGGCATTTGGGTCACCGGATAGACAATGAGGACTACAACCCTTGGAAACTATGCGTAGGCAGTGGTCGACGCCAGAGGGTACTGCGGGAATGTCATGATGCTCCAACGGTCGGACATCAAGGTGTCAGAAAAACGGTGGAGAGGTTAGCCAAGCGGTACTACTGGCCGGGTATGTTCCGCGATGCCGCCAGATACGTGAAATGTTGCGAAGACTGCCAAAAATTCAAGAGTGAGCAACTCAAACCGGCTGGTCGCATGCTGACGAGGCAGGTGGCAGAGCCGATGGCGGTACTTTGCACGGACTTCATCGTTTCGAGAGAAGATTCTAAGTAGGTTCGGGGTACCTAGAAAGTTTGTGTGCGACAACGGGGTACAATTTACGAGTCGGAGCTTCAAGTCATTTTTGGGGTCACTGGGTGTAGAGATCCAGTATACCGGCCCGTACTGTCCGCAAGAGAATCCCGCTTAGAGGACTAACCGGACTGTAAAGACCATGATAGCGCGATTTATTGAGGGCCACCAGAGTTCATGGGATGAACTCTTGCCCGAGATCTCGCTGGCGTTCAACACGAGCGTGGCAGATTCAACGGGCTTTAGTCCTGCTTTCCTGATGCAGGGCAGGGAACCTCGGTTACCCGCAGCTCTGTACGATCAGGTAACTCCGGGGTCTGCAACTAGTGCGCTCGACCCTAGGACAAAGGCGGATAGGCTAAAAGAAATTTTTGATATCGTTCACAGCAACCTCCAGCGCGCATCAAAGGACCATTACAAACTTGCGGAGACGAGAGTGGCGGCCTTCGTTGGACTCGATGGTCCTGTTGAGGCAGCCGTTAAGTCATGAGATACTAATGCTATAAATCAGAGTTGCCAAGAAGTGTCTTATACATTGAAAGAGTTGCCTTCAGCCTTCAGCTTCTAGATAATTTAAAAATATTGCCGTCAGATCGATTTCAATTAAGAGTGCCATTTAAATCAGATCCCAATCAGCTTGGTAACTTCTTCGACGTTCCTAATCGTATTTTTTTATACCCTTGTAACAGGCAGAAGGAGACATCTCCGACCCCATAAAGTGTATATATTCTTGATCAGCATAAATAGCCGAGTCGATCTAGCCGTCCGTCCGTCCGTATGAATGAACGCAAGTATCTCAGAACCTATAAGAGCTAGAGGCTTGAAATTTTATATGTAGGTGCTCCTAGCTCCCGCGCAGATCGAGTTTGTTTTCGATAATTGATAACTTACTCCGTTTCTAAGCAATCGATAAAAATCTATATCGATATCCTGTTCTTTTGGGAAATTTTGGTAAATAATAAGAGATAGAGTCACCAAACTTGACATATAGCTTCTAAAATAGAATATATATATGAATTTGATGTTGGAAGAGGGTTCAGGGTATCCTCTAGTCGGGAGCCCCCGACTAGAACCTCTTGTTAAATTTATGCTTTAATAGAAATTCCATATTATGAAATTTGAGTGAGAATATCTTTTTAATTACAATAATTGGAATCCTTATATCATTGATTTTATATGGGGCACACCTATCAGCATTATGTTGAAATCATGTACGACCCCATAAAGTATATATATTATTGATCAACATCAATAGCAGAGTCGATCTAGCCACGTCCGTCCGTCTGTCTGTCCGTCCGTCCGTCCGTATGTATGAACGCAAGGATCTCAGAACCTATAAGAGCCAGAGACTTGAAATTTTAGATGTAAATGCTCCTAGTTCACGCAACTCTGCTGCGAGATTATCATTGGACAGTGACAATTGTGCCGTGCAAGCTTGCTTGCAAACTAGACAACAATTTGTACTTTGCAGTGCCTTTGAAATGCAACTATGGTGAAATTTGTGCTTTCAAGGTGACATAACAAATTCCGCAAAACGATTCTTGCTCCTGAAGAGCGGTAACTAAATCTTCACTACTACGGTGAACTGCCATATTTTTTTATAACTGTTTTTCCCTTTCCGAAAATAAAAGACAATAATGTACATAACAATAATCGAAACTCCTTACTGTCGTCGAACTGATTTATAAACTTTGGCTATTTATCGATCTGCTTTGAGCCTTGCAAAATGCAGTGGTCAAGATTCCAAAGGCTTCTCTAGGTGCCTGCAACTCCAAATACGATAAGACAAAGTTCAACAACAGACTTGGGTTATAAATTTCAGAGCTATTACGAAATTGCAGAAATGTGATCCAGTCTCTATCTGGTCGACCAATCCGTATGTCAAATCGAATTGAAATCGATAGACGAGATTCTGATAAACAAACTGCACATCATAAGATTTTACTTTGAGTGTGCTTCTTTTTATGTCGTGAAAGTCAATACTGTGAGTTGGATTAATTCTCTGGTCGACCAATCCGTATATCAAATCGAATTGAAGCCGCAATTTCAAGATTTAGATTTCCCGATCCCCTGACGTCAAGTCGAGAAATAACAAAGCATTTAAAAATACAAAAGGGGCAATTAAATTTGGATGTATAAGAACAATTTCCATTAGGCTGATTTTTTTTCAAATGTAAACGCGCTTTTCTGAATGCTTTGTAAGCTTCCTCTGTGTGTGCTAAGTTTTCTGCATGTTAACAAAAATCAAATCCGCCCCACGTGAGCGACAATTATGTAGCGTGTGCGTACTGAGAAGATAGACTATCTCGCCTACTTGTGCATAGTGGAATCAGAAGTCGTGCACTTCTAGGCTTCCTCTTTAGACTTAGCTCGTCGGATGGGGTCTTGCACAATGAGAAGTGCACTTTAACTAAAAGAAAGGGTCATACCTTGGTGGCACGTAGAAAGTCGGTTAATTTTGTAGGTTAATTGATTGTTTTGCACATATTTAGTTTCAAAAGGTTCTGGGGACAAACCACGAAAGTTTCAGTTGAGCATATTAATTACAATTTTCATATTCTTTATTGCCTATTTGCTTTATATAGGACGTTTTTAAAATCAATGTATAAAGATAAAAAAAAAGACTTATATAAAGACCACTAACGCCCGGTCGACACTGTGTCGTGGTTACAAAAGAATCTATATACTGAACGTAATTCTAATAGATGTTCGGCATTGGAGACGGTAGTTTCAAATTATATGCATTTCCTATGTCGGGTAGTGCTGAAGGCTCGCCGATTTACAATTATTATCCAATATTTCAAACTCTTTTGCTGGCTTATGTGGCCATTGCATACTCACAAAATTGAACAAATAAATCCATAGATGCGTACGTTGGGGCCATCGTTAGCAAGGTGTTAATATCTGTGGAGCAATTCAAATTATTTTATCTATTTACAAATAATTTGGGATATACTGTACACTCATCGCCTAATTGTCATGGCACTTAGTTTTCCCTTTAATTTAAGTATAACATTCTTACATCATTAAGTTACTTTAAATGGTCGATTTCAAAAATTACAAAATACGACAGATCTTGACTATCTTGATTTGGCTAAAGAAATGACCAGCAAGTTTCGTAGTCGCCGACCTTATGCAGCAACTTTTATATTACTTTCATAATATAAGCAAAACGAAAGAGAGAGATATTAAGGTATGAGCATTTAGATCGAAGCGTGTACGCAAAAATTCCAACCATTCGCCTATCAACTAGAGTGGGGATTTCTAGTTTAATTTGCTGAATAAATTCACTCGTTCTTTTTCTGGCCGTGAACTAAATCGTTCATTTAGTTCAGTTGTATAGCTATTCAGTCGGTCGTGAACAATGAATTCTGCTCAGCTATTCAGTCGGTCATGAACTATTCGCTTACTTCAGTTATGCAGTCAAATCAAAATTGAAATTAAAATCCCGATATCTTTTATGTTTTTAAGAACTGAACATCTCAAAAGAATGTATCGTTCAGGAACGGCTGAACTGCTGAGTTGCATACAAAGTTCATGACCGACTGCGGGGTGTAGACTCAGCCGCAATGTGCCGGTGGAGCCTCAGTGTTAATCTGTTGTGATCCTTAAATAATCCGTGGCCCTTTTGATATTTTCCACTCCCATAGAGCTGTTGCAACTCCCAAAGTGGCTACGACCGACCAGACGCTGAATTTTAATGTGTATATATATATGAATACACAAAAGCGTAGTTTCGCAATGGCTGGCCGGTAGCTATGTAAGATTTTACCCACTGAAAAAGGTGTAATTAAGAATTACGCACGTGATTAATTAAAAGCGAATATCACCTGGTGGCGGAAAGCTGCTAAACGCGAAATCTATTAGACCTGGAGACTTTTGAAAATAGTTGGGCTCGATATGCCCTGAAAAATCCGAAGCTGTGCACAGCCACTACACTTTTAATTACTATGATTTATGTGCGGTCAAAATATGCGTCTTGCTTGTTCTGCTGTCGAATTGAAAAGAACACAGCGTGGCAATCGGACCTTCTACCTTCCTTAAATTTCAGCAAAGACGCAAATACAAACACAATTATTATTCATCACATCTTAATTATAACGGGGATGTGGCCTGATCTATACAGCGTTCCTTCATTCTCGCGTAAGTACGAGTGAAGAAACGCACCGTCGCTGAGATAGCGAAATTTGCAGCAGCTAGTAAAGCAAATAGCGACTACGATGGGATGAATGGTAGTCTATCCTACTCATAACTCTTACCCTTATAGTATTACTTCCTCCAGCTCTATACCTAATATAATATTTCATTCCTCTCTCCTCTTAGCTATAAATTCTTTAAAATTTTCTGAGTCTCCTGGGCCGGACAATATTCCTAGTTGTCTACTCAAGGAGTGCAGTTCTTCCCCTGTTTATCCATTGGTAAATCTGATTAATCAATCCCTTATATCTTCTGTCTTTTCATCTCTTTGGAAAGAATCTTATATCATTCCTCTCCACAAGAAAGGTGGAAAGTCTGATATACAAAATTGCAGGGGCAAAGCTGTCTGCTATTCCAAAATTTTTAAAAAATAATCACTTCGAATTTGCAACATTTCTGCAAATCAGTTGTTTCCCCTGCTCAACATGGATTCGTAAAGAATCGGTCAACTACGACCAATCTGCTTGAGTTTACTTCCTTGGCTTTCCTTTCGAAAATGCAAACTGATGTCATTTACACTGACTTCAGTAAAACGTTTGACTCTGTGCACCATGACATTTTACTTTTTAACTTGACCGAATAGGTTTCCCTCCGTCTCTTTTGCTTTGGATTAATTCTTATTTAAAAGGTAAGACCCAAAGAGTAATACTGAGGCTGACCAGCTCTAAACAGGTTCACACAAATATCATATCAAAGTCGCCTTTATTTATGATCGTTCTCAGCAACTTCTTTGACAGTCGAGGTAATTGCGGTTCTAGACGTTACGGACAATACCCTACAACAAAGCGTACCATACCCAGAATAAAACAATTTCAATTGCAATATGAACCAAGGACAGTAACGGTCCATTCATAATAACAATAACGAACTGTACGACCAAGGGCAAGCACACAATTACCGTAAGAGGGCAAGATATAGAACATCGATAGTAGAAGACTCCAAAAATTAGATAAAACCTACGACCACAGATAAGGAGAATAAGGAGAATAAGGAATAAGGAGAATAAACAACCTAGGGAACTTACTTACTTGAGGGCTAAGAACCCGGTTGAGATCAGCGACGACTAGACTATGTCTATAACTTCGAAGCCTGTAAAACACTTGTTACAATACCCAGATTGTTTCAATGAGTTTATTTTACTACAGACGCTAGCAACGTAGCTATAGGATCAGTTATTTATTTATATTATGAAGCTACAAACCTATTTATTTTGCTTGTCGATCATTGCCTGATACTGAACGTAATTACTCAACAGTCGAAATAGAGATTTCAAAATTTAGCCGGTCACCGGCCGTTGGTTTGGTTAATGTTGTTAGAATTTGATTACGAAGTACTTTACAAAAATGATTTTTTTCTTAGTAACTTTTTTTTATGAGTCCAATCTGTAGAGAAATATACATTTAATGTTGAGTGTTAAACAATTTTAATTTGTCATTTTTTACTTATTTCTATTTTTACAATTTCTAACTTAAGCCACCAGTTTTCTCAACAATTTAATAAAATCATATTATTTTTAATGGCGCCCCCGGGTGGGCAATTTTAAAAGAACACTTGTGATAGATAAATAAATAAACTCAAGTGGTAAAGAGAAACTAGCTGTGGCTCGCGAGTGAATTTAAATTAAAAATTCTAATAAATCTCGTCAATAGCGAATAATTAAAATAAAAACAAACAAAGTAACGCCAAAGTGGAACCTCCAGACCAGCAGATACTGTGCTACAAATTAAAAGCCAAGCTCTATTGGCTTGCGCTAATGAAGCCGACGCTTTGAATTGTTGGCACATATGTAGAGTAGTTGAGCATAATTTAACCGCTTTGTTAAATTTCTGTTTTCCCCTCTTGTCTTCAATTGCAACACATGTAAAATTATATAACTGTCCGAGACCAATCGCTTCTATATAAGTGCAGTATACGCATAAATTCACACGTGCATAGCCAGTTAAGCTTTATAAACGGTGGCTGTGAAATTGTTTTTGTACGCATTTTCATTGGCGCTCTTCGATTAAGAGACGCTCGGTCCCCTACTCTTTATTGATAAGGCATATCACTTTTTAAATTCGCTTGTCAAATTTGGCAATCAAAGAAAGTTTTGACGATTCAAAAAAGAAACGCTTTTTATGTCCATTAAAAGCACAATACTTTTAAATGATCAAATAATAAAGAGTAAATTAAACCCAGAATCTTCAAGTAAGAATGTAGATTACTAATGCTGGCCTTACATATAACGGTAAGATATCCGACTCGAGTAGAAAATTTTGACCCATATGATGAGTATTGTGCTGAACTCGTAGAACTTTGTCTAACAACAAAAGTTCATTTAAAGTCCGTTATCAAGTCTTTAAGTCCTGCAACGTCTGCAGGCATGCCCTTTGCGGCTCTACACAAGTTCCTTCCGCATCTGGTATTCCCAAGTCTAGAATTTTATTGGCCTGTTTGAAACTCTTGCTCATAACATTCATGCGAATCGTAGGTACCAACACCTTTCTGCTGAAGAATCAGCCAAAGTTTTGTCCGATAGCTCCAAACCAGAGTCAAAAGCTGTTTTCAAATCTGTTGCTAGGTAAGAAACGATCATTTGAAGGCCATTCGATACTGAATTGCTCAGAATATACCGCATTATCAGCACAGCAGCTAAGACGGCTCGCTTGCATCCATTCAGAAGGGGTGCACTATTGCCAGAAGCAAGTGCTGAGTAAGCAGTCGATACTCAGTCGTTTCTAACACTCGAGCGTTACCACCACCCTTTGACTCCGCATAGGATCAACCATTGACTTCATATTCTATTCATCCGAATGTGTCCCATAGTGTTATCCTAGATACAGTAAAAGAAGATTCATACAGTGGTGAGGTTGCGAGTCAATGGACCGAGTTCTCGTTAGATTTATGGATCTTGAAGACCATTTCGGTTTACCAGCCTGACTATGTCAATGTCAGTGCCTGGAAAATCCATGCGATCATGCAATTGGTTGATCCATATTTTAATCAGCCACCGATGTTCTTTGGGCTTCTGTCTGTCGGTCAAATTAAACAAGATCCGAATGGTCCGATTTTGTGAGACACTTGGCTGGATTGTATCAGGGCTTTACAAGCCGTTAAGTCATGAGATACTAATGCTATAAATCAGAGTTGCCAAGAAGTGTCTTATACATTGAAAGAGTTGCCTTCAGCCTTCAGCTTCTAGATAATTTAAAAATATTGCCGTCAGATCGATTTCAATTAAGAGTGCCATTTAAATCAGATCCCAATCAGCTTGGTAACTTCTTCGACGTTCCTAATCGTATTTTTTTATACCCTTGTAACAGGCAGAAGGAGACATCTCCGACCCCATAAAGTGTATATATTCTTGATCAGCATAAATAGCCGAGTCGATCTAGCCGTCCGTCCGTCCGTATGAATGAACGCAAGTATCTCAGAACCTATAAGAGCTAGAGGCTTGAAATTTTATATGTAGGTGCTCCTAGCGCAGATCGAGTTTATTTCCGATAATCGATAACTTACTTCGTTTCCCAGCAATCAATAAAAATCGATATCGATATCCTGTTTTTCGGCAATTTTGGTAAATAATAACAGCCAGAGTCAACAAACTTGACATATAGTTTTTAAAAGAGAATATATATACGCATTTGATGTTGGAAGTTGGTTCAGGGTATCCCCTAGTCGGGAGCTCCCGACTAGAACCTCTTACTTGTTTCTTTTAAAATTAGTGTATCTTATATTATTGTAGGTGTTTCTTCTGCTTTTGGTTTGTTATATTTTATAATTAATTTCTTAGGTATGCTTTTAAACTTGTATGTTAAATACAGTGTTAAACTTATTAATATGATTACAAATATGGTTATTGTAAATATCTGGAATACATTGTTAATTTTTGTGTGTTCATTTATAATTTGTTTCGTTTGTACAAACGAAAGTGGTTCTAATTTTGTACCATCATTGCTTACGTAAATGCTTTGAGTATAATCTAACATATTACTTGAAATTGAAATTTTTAATTAATTTAAGATTTTTATTATATTGTTTCCTTCTATTGATATTTCCTTATTTATACAATTATGGTTTAATATAGTTTTTGGTAAATTCCAAGTTAAAATAATATTTCGTTCTACATAGTTGATTTAAAAATTTTGCAAAGTTTTAGTATAACTACATTCTGATGTTATTTGGTTTAGAATTCCTGTCAAACATTCATTATATTTATATTGATTTGAAAATATTGTAAAGTTTTAGTATAACTACATTCTGATGTTATTTGGTTTAAAATTCCTGTCAAACATTCATTATTATTTAATTTTTTGTTTCTTTGCTGTAAACTTTTTTGTCTTGGTTAAAATATTTTTCATGAGCTATTTCTGTCAATATGTTATTATTATCATCCGGGTATGGAATTATTTCGAATACCGGACTTTTTATTATTTCTCTAGGAATATGGGATATCATCAGTATTTCGTTTGTATCTGATTTGAACCTTGTGGAAGTTTTTGTATTCAACAATTTCTCAGAATTAAAATGCAACAAAAGTCATGTTTTATTAATTTCGGGTTAAAAATGCCTAAACGCTGTTTTCTGCTAAGCTGCTTATTTTTTGTTCAATTTCTGTCTTGTCTTATTGGTCTAATGTTCCAAATAAGTATTTTATACTGTTCCTACTATGTTAACTAAACCTCTTTTGCTGCGTTTGGCTATTTTTAAGCCGTTTATTTCTCTGCTTAATTTTTCTACTATGTATTCGATTTGTATTAAGTTATTAAATTCTTTACTTTGTTCAATTTAGTTGTTAAAAGTTTCTTCGGATTTTGTTATGTTAACCGTTAAACAGTGGAATTCGTAATATGTCGGAATGTCTACAGTTCCTGTTTTAAACATGAGATAGCCGTTATGGGCTTTAGGATTAATTTCAATGCTTTGTGCATTTATTTGGTTTACAGTTATTGATAGTAATATTATAATAATTAGTTTAAGCTGGTGCTTGTATGCTTTGATCGTTGTCTGTTGTTGACCTGTAATTATTATATTTGGTTTGATTAGTCTTCTTTTCTTTTTTTTGAATTTGGTTTGTAATGTTTTATCTTCTTGCCTCTGTTCAAAATGTTTGTCGTCGATTTGTCTTAGTTCTCCTGTTTTCTTGAACGGGGCTGTCGTCTTTGATTTAACTAACGGTGAATGTTTGTATCTAGTGTCAATTTCATAATTTGTTCGTTTTTTGTTGAGGTTATTTATTAGTTTTTCTTTATTAGCTTGAGTGTCTTACTCTCGTGTACCTGCGTATATGAATATGTCCGCTGGTGTTCAGTTAGTCGTTATGTGCTTTGTCTTATGATTGTACGTGTAGAGTATAGTTTCAAATTTTGTAAGTTTATTTTCGACGTCTGAGTCGCTGTTAATGGTTCTTAATTTTCCGTTAAATGTCTTATGAAATCGTTCTACGTCGGATATGCTATTTTTACTAGTGGTTATATTAATATTTACTGCTTTGATTTTAACCATAATTGTAAAGCTGTGCACATAAAAGCTGAGTCTTTGCCTGCCTTTATTTCGATGGGTTTACCCATTTGGTTGAATACTTGTATTATAGCTCGCTTGGTTTCTAACCAGCTTTTACTTTTTATTTCTATTAATGATGTAAAATCCATTACATGATAATCAGGAAATAGTGGGTTTCTTTGTTTTTGTTTTTTAATATTAATTCTTTGAATTCAGCGAATGTTTGAAGATCTATTTTTTTTTTACTAGTTTTTATTGCCTTTGTTGCGGACTTATTATTTCTAAATAGGCTTCTTGAAAAATTGGAAACTCTGCTTCGTTGTGGAAGTATAACACACTTATTTGTTCATAAGTATTCTTTTATTAATTCTTTGGCATGGGCGTAAGTCAAATATTCCTTTATTTCCAAAATTTCCTTTGGGCGAACGCAAGTGTCAAGCTATGTAACGAAGCAACGGCAATAGCTTTTACATAAATACCGCACGAATGAGCAAAGACTTTAAGCGACCGAAAGAGTAGGCAAAGCGACGGCGATAAGTATGTATGTATATAAAGTGCACAAAACGAAATGCCAGGTGGTGTCTTTTAAGATTATTGCTTTAATGTAAAGCAAATAATCTTACAACAACAAAATAAAATCACGTCGGGGTCACCAAAATGTTGCGTTATTGAGCTTTTTCAATGACTTTCACAAATAGAAATAATTAACTATTTATTTTTTGTGTTCAAAATTGTTTGGATCTTCTGAATGAGGAAACAATGGCCTGGAATTAATTATCGATGCTATGTGGCAGACTAGGGTACGAAACTCTTCGAAGTTGAGAACACAAGATCCGACAGCACGATAAAAATGATGTTTCGCTGTCTTCACTGCTGCTTCCCAAGGGCCGCCAAAAAGCGGTGAACAAGGAGGTATAAATTTCCAATCAATGGAATCAGCCATGCAAAAATTATGCACTGACTCAATATGATTACGACTTATGAATAGACGCTTGAGATCCATGAGTTGGTAGCGTTATCCGACCATATCTGAGATGGCCTGCCTCGAGTCGATATAAACCTCTTAAGCGCATTCAAGAAAGAAGCTGTCGACAGATCCTTGACCAGTTCCAGGTGAACCGCTTTAGTCGCGAAGCAGACGAAGACTGCCATGTAACATTTAACTGGAGCTTATAGAAAAATGGTCCACAATAGTCAACACCAGAGACTTCAAAGGCTCGACAAGCAGTCAAACGTTCTTTGGGCAGATCACCCATTATATGCTCTATTAATCGAGGCTTGTCACGAAAGCATCTCACACATTTTCCAACCAACTTGGATACGGTCTTCCTTCCACCAATCGGCCAATACCGCAACCGAATATGAGCAAGAAGTGCCCGTGGACCAGCGTGTAAGTCCCGATTGTGAAACCGTGTGATGACTGAGTTTGTGATGGGGTGGTGAGACGGGAGAATTATTGGATGGCGAGATTCGAAATCCAGCGAAGAGTTTTTCAAGCGCCCATCAACTTTAAGAATTTCGAAATCATCCAAAAAAGGGTTAAGTAATGGGATACAGCTGGACGGTTTAACAACTCTTCTCGATTGCAATGATTTGATCTCTTCCCACAGGTGTGCTCTCTGGACGAGCCTTAGTATGAGTTGGGTCCCATGTTGTATATCGGATACTGTTAGTCCAGGATGCCTGCTTCTGTGTATGAATTTATAAATATATCCGAATATACGCTGCATTGTATCAAATGAGTTGACGTATTTACAAGTGACAGTTATATCAACGAAGGGACATGACGCAATAAGGACCCTTTTTTAAGTTCGAGTTCTGTCCTTTCTGACAAGCAAGAAGCAGGCCAGTCCAATTTGTTTTTAACTAGAAATGCTGGGCCGTTGAACCACAGTGACGATTGATCTAATTCACTGGGCGTAGATCCTCTCGAGAGTATATCTGCCGGGTTGAGTGCAGTCGGCACGTAACGCCATTCCATGCCATTAGTTAGCTCTTGAACTGCTGTGACGCGATTAGCCACAAACACATTGAACTTGCAGGGCTCGGTTCTTATCCAGGAAAGGCATACAGAAGAATCCGACCAACAGTAGAATTTTCCATCGAACAGATTCATTTTAGATATCTCACGCATGAGATTAGATAATAAGACGGCGCCACAGAGCTCTAGCTTTGGAACTGTGATTGTTTTCAGAGGAGCTATACGCGATTTGGAACACACGAACTGACAACTGGCTGATGTTCGTTGAGAAAGGACGTAGGCACAGGCCCCATATGCTTCGATGCTGGCATCGCAGAGACCGTGAACTTCTAACTCTGCTGCAGGTATTAAAAATCTTTATATCCTGTTCTGGCGAGTCTTTACGAAAGCGAAGAAGGATATGAAACAGCGAGCTTTGGATAACAGGTCCAGCCATCAATAGTTCATTTAATGAATAACCTGACGAGGTAGCTGCTGAGCCGTCGAAAACAACTCGCAATTTTGTCGTTAAACTGTCTTCCTTAAAGACACAGTGATGAGGAAGAAAGTATTGACAAAGTCCTATAGACTCTGGAGCAACAGGCGACATATGACCAAGATCCAAATATTCCTTTAGAAAGTTTGAATATTGAATCTTCAGATCTGGACGATTTTGTTGTTTGCGTTCCAGGGTCAGGAACCGACGAAAGGCTTGTTGGTATGACGTCCCCAGACATTCCAAACTTCGCTTGAAGGGTAAACGAACTGAATATTGGCCACTAGGCAATCTGATATGACTCTTCACGAAATGTTCTTCACAGATGTTTTCTTCCTTTGAAGTGGTAGGTGTACTTTCCAAACAGGATTCTATCTCCCAAAATCTTCGAACCAATTCATCAGCACGTTCTTCAGAACTTGCCTCAAGTTTGCCCGCAGTATGCTTTGCCATTTACATAGAACCACTCAAGCGCGGTCCGCCTCCAGAAACTACCCAACCAAGCCGTGTTTTTTAAAGACACGGTAGTCCTGAAGAAGCCTTATCTGGCCGACGCTGAGAAGGTCGTAAAACAGGCTAGCTCCAAGTAGCAAGTCCATGCGTTGAGGTTTAAAGAAAGACGGATCTGCAAGTTTTAAGTTATCGGAAATTTTCCAATTCGTCGTGTTGATAGTAAAACTCGGTTGACTATCAGTTATGTTAGGCGCTACCAGAGCTGTAAGGCATGTTTAGTATTCAGAGACTTGAGACTGTATTGTGATAGTTACCGTGTTTCCTTCTGTTTCAAAACGAGAATCTCCTAGGCCTGAGACAATGGCTGAGGACTTGTGCTTCTTTAGCTGAAGATGTTAAGCAAGGCGCGACGTTATAAGGTGAAGCTGAGAACCAGAATCCAAAAGGGCACGACAAGGTATCAAAGTGCCGGAGCGATTTTTAACAAAGATCAAAGCCGTAGCCAAGACGACAACATCACTACTGAAATACTGGGCAACAAGAGATGTGGAGGTAGATGGCGACATTAGAGAAATAGGCATGGGCTATCGGTGATGAATTTAAAGGCTCAGTCAGCTGACCAGACGGAAATACGGAATTGTTTAAATGCAGCAGAGCATGATGTTTCGCCCCGCAGGTCCGACATCATCCAGAGCTGCATGATCGCAATTGATGACCTTTCTTTAGGCAATTCAAGCACAATGCAACTCGTTTTGCCTCCCTAAGCCGTAATGCAGGGGTCAAATTTCCAAATCGAGAACAATTAAATATATATTGACCAGGGCTGTCACAAAAGACGCAGACAGGGGTTAGTTAGTGGCAATAAATGACGATCTACTGGTGTTAATTGCTCTAGTTTTTACCAAAATTTACGGTTTCCATTGTTCGGCATCTCTGCTCCAGAAACGTAGCCATATTCTCCCACGATGGTATTAAGTTGACGAACGACGAATCCTCTAGGGTCACCAAAATGTTGCGTTATTGAGCTTTTTCAATGACTTTCACAAATAGAAATAATTAACTATTTATTTTTTGTGTTCAAAATTGTTTTATATTTCTTAAAGTTTAAGAACAATAGTTTATATATAGGCAGCTATATGATATAGTGGTCCGATCTAAATAGGATTTCGCATATATATGAGGAGCATAGTAAAACTAATAAATGCCGAGTTTAGTTAAGATATCTTAATAAACAAAATGTTTTTCCATACAAAAACTTAATTTTCGATCGATCGTTCCTGTGGCAGCTATATGATATAGTGGTGCGATCCTAATAGGATTTTGCGTATATATGAGTAAAGTAAAACTAATAAATGCCGAATTTGGTCAAGATATCTTAATAAACAAAATGTTTTTCCATACAAAAACTTAATTTTCGATCGATCGTTCCTATGGCAGCTATATGATATAGTAGTCCGATCTAAATAGGATTTTGCGTATATATGAGGAGTAAAGTAAAACTAATAAATGCCGAGTTTGGTCAAGATATCTTAATAAACAAAATGTTTTTCCATACAAAAACTTAATTTTCGATCGATCGTTCCTGTGGCAGCTATATGATATAGTGGTGCGATCTTAATAGGATTTTGTGTATATATGAGGAGTAAAGTAAAACTAATAAATGCCGAGTTTGGTCAAGATATCTTGATAAACAGTGTTTTTTCATACAAAAACTTAATTTCGACACATCGTTCCTATGGCAGCTATATATTATAGTGGTCCGATCTTAATAGGATTTTGCGTATACATGAGGAGTAAAGTAAAACTAATAAATGCCGAGTTTGGTCATGATATCTTGATAAACACAATTTTTTTTCACACAAAAACTTAATTTTCGACCGATTGTTTCTATGGCAGCTATATGATATAGTGCTCCGATCCAGCTGGTTTTCACATATGTGCTGTGTGCAACAGAAATAGGAACTTCTGCAAAATTTCATTAAGATAGCTTTAAAACTGAGAGACTAGTTCGCATAAAAAACAGACAGAAGGACAGACGGACAGACGGACATGGTTCTATCGACTCGGCTGTTGATGCTGATCAAGCATATATATGCTTTATGGGGTAGGAGATGTCTCCTTCTTAAATTATAATACCCTCTGCAAGGGTATAAAAATGCCGAGTTTGTTTAAGATATCTTGATAACCATAAAAGGTTTTTAATCAAAAACCTGGTTTTCGACCGATCGCTCCTATGGCAGCTAAATGATATAGTTGTCTGATGTTGATATAATTGTGTATATATATAAGGAGTATAGCTAAACTAATAAATCCATACAACAACTTAATTATCGACCGGTCGTTCCTATGGCAGCTTTATGATATAGTGGTCCGATCTTAATAGGATTTTGCATATAAACAAGGAGCATAGTAAAACTAATAACTGCCGAGTTTGGTCAAGATATCTTAAAAAACAAAATGTTTTTTCATACAACAACTTAACTTTCGACCGATCGTTCCTATGGCAGCTACATTATATAGTGGTCCGATCTTAATAGGATTTTGCATATATATGGGGAACATAGTAAAACTAATAAATGTCGAGTTTGGTCTAGATATCTTAATAAACAACATGTTTTTTCATACAAAAACAATTTTCGACCGATCGTTCCTATGGCAGCTATATGATATAGTAGTCCGATCTAAATAGGATTTTGCTTAAATTTGAGGAGTAAAGTAAAACTAATAAATGCCGAGTTTGGTCAAGATATCTTGATAAACAAAATGTTTTTTCATACAACAACTTAACTTTCGACCGATCGTTCCTATGGCAGCTTACATTATATAGTGGTCCGATCTTAATAGGATTTGCATATATATGAGGAACATAGTAAAACAAATAAATGTCCCCAGACATTCCAAACTTCGCTTGAAGGGTAAACGAACTGAATATTGGCCACTAGGCAATCTGATGACTCTTCACGAAATGTTCTTCACAGATGTTTTCTTCCTTTGAAGTGGTAGGTGTACTTTCCAAATAGGATTCTATCTCCCAAAATCTTCGAACCAATTCATCAGCACGTTCTTCAGAACTTGACTCAAGTTTGCCCGCAGTATGCTTTGCCATTTACATAGAACCACTCAAGCGCGGTACGCCTCCAGAAACTACCCAACCAAGCCGTGTTTTTAAAGACACGGTAGTCCTGGGAGAAGCCTTATCTGGCCGACGCTGAGAAGGTCGTAAAACAGGCTAGCTCCAAGTAGCAAGTCCATGCGTTACGGTTTAAAGAAAGACGGATCTGCAAGTTTTATGTTATCGGAAATGTTCCAATTCGTCGTGTTGATAGTAAAACTCGGTTGACTATCAGTTATGTTAGGCGCTACCAGAGCTGTAAGGCATGTTTAGTATTCAGAGACTTGAGACTGTATTGTGATAGTGACCGTGTTTCCTTCTGTTTCAAAACGAGAATCTCCTAGACCAGAGACAATGACTGAGGACTTGTGCTTCTTTAGCTGTAGCTGTTGAGCAAGGCGCGACGTTATAAGGTGAAGCTGAGAACCAGAATCCAAAAGGGCACGACAAGGTATCAAAGTGCCGGAGCGATTTTTAACAAAGATCTAAGCCGTAGCCAAGACGACGACATCACTACTGAAATACTGGGCAACAAGAGATGTGGAGGTAGATGGCGATGACTTAGCGAAAGAGGCATGGGCTATCGGCTATGAATTTGCAGGCTCAGTCAGCTGACCAGACGGAAATACGGAATTGTTTAAATGCAGCAGAGCATGATGTTTTGCCCCGCAGGTCCGACAGCATCCAGAGCTGCATGATCGCAATTGATGACCTTTCTTTAGGCAATTCAAGCACAACGCAACTCGTTTTGCCTCCCTAAGCCGTAATGCAGGGGTCAAATTTCCAAATCGAGAACAATTATATATATTATGACCAGGGCTGTCACAAAAGACGCAGACAGGGGCGTCGTGGTTAGTGGCGATAAATGACGATCTACTGGTGTTAATTGCTCTAGTTTTTCCCACCTGATGGCTAGGGGCATAGCTTGCCATACCAAAATTTACGGTTTCCATTGTTCGGCATCTCTGCTCCAGAAACGTAGCCATATTCTCCCACGATGGTATTAAGTTGACGAACGACGAATCCTCTAGCCTTTCTTCCTATTTGGCTTGTGATATTGGGTCCAGCTTTTGTAAAATAATCTGCACAAAGATGCATCCAGCGATTTGGTCGGAGTTGCCCATGCTCTTTAACGCGCGAATATGTGCGTTGAATTGGTCGGATAACTCCCTTAGCGACACGGCCGATCCACCTGCCACCCTCTTGAGCCCCAAAATCTCAAGTATGTGTGCCTGAAAAACCAAACGTCTATTATTAAACCTTTTCTCGTCGAAGTCCTCAGGCAATTGGTTACCGATTTCATCAAAGTCTAGTTCTTCGAGGCTAGTGTGAGTAATATCAAATGAAGTCTGAAGCCACTCGATTTGCTTCAGCCTAACACTAACACCGCACTCATCAATTGCACTAAGTGGCGTATTAGTTAGAGCATTTCGAAGTGTTTGCAAACTGTTATAAATTGAAATGGCTTTGCGCTTCAGAAAGGTCGCCCTGTTTGCAGAGGGCACTGCACTAGAGGCATTATTTTCGGTTGCCATTAGAAGCGTGATAGAAAGCGCGTGCGAAACTAGCTGAGTAACTAACAACGGTGATCGCTAGTACATGCAAACCGTTCAAAAAACAATAGTTGTACAATAAGAACTTGGGCGAACGCAAGTGTCAAGCTATGTAACGAAGCAACGGCAATAGCTTTTACATAAATACCGCACGAATGAGCAAAGACTTTAAGCGACCGAAAGAGTAGGCAAAGCGACGGCGATAAGTATGTATGTATATAAAGTGCACAAAACGAAATGCCAGGTGGTGTCTTTTAAGATTATTGCTTTAATGTAAAGCAAATAATCTTACAACAACAAAATAAAATCACGTCGGGGTCACCAAAATGTTGCGTTATTGAGCTTTTTCAATGACTTCCACAAATAGAAATAATTAACTATTTATTTTTTGTGTTCAAAATTGTTTTATATTTCTTAAAGTTTAAGAACAAAAGTTTATATATAGGCAGCTATATGATACAGTTGTCCCATCTAAATGGGATTTCGCATATATATGAGGAGCATAGTAAAACTAATAAATGCCGAGTTTGGTCAAGATATCTTAATAAACAAAATGTGTTTCCATACAAAAACTTAATTTTCGATCGATCGTTCCTGTGGCAGCTATATGATATAGTGGTGCGATCTTAATAGGATTTTGCGTATATATGAGGAGTAAAGTAAAACTAATAAATGCCGAGTTTGGTCAAGATATCTTAATAAACAAAATGTTTTTCCATACAAAAACTTAATTTTCGATCGATCGTTCCTATGGCAGCTATATGATATAGTAGTCCGATCTAAATAGGATTTTGCTTAAATTTGAGGAGTAAAGTAAAACTAATAAATGCCGAGTTTGGTCGAGATATCTTGATAAACAAAATGTTTTTTCATACAACAACTTAATTTTCGATCGATCGTTCCTGTGGCAGCTATATGATATAGTGGTGCGATCTTAATAGGATTTTGCGTATATATGAGGAGTAAAGTAAAACTAATAAATGCCGAGTTTGGATATCTTAATAAACAAAATGTTTTTCCATACAAAAACTTAATTTTCGATCGATCGTTCCTGTGGCAGCTATATGATATAGTGGTGCGATCTTAATAGGATTTTGTGTATATATGAGGAGTAAAGTAAAACTAATAAATGCCGAGTTTGGTCAAGATATCTTGATAAACAGTGTTTTTTCATACAAAAACTTAATTTTCGACACATCGTTCCTATGGCAGCTATATATTATAGTGGTCCGATCTTAATAGGATTTTGCGTATACATGAGGAGTAAAGTAAAACTAATAAATGCCGAGTTTGGTCATGATATCTTAATAAACGAAATGTTTTTCCATACAAAAACTTAATTTTCGATCGATCGTTCCTGTGGCTGCTATATGATATAGTGGTGCGATCTTAATAGGATTTTGCGTATATATGAGGAGTAAAGTAAAACTAATAAATGCCGAGTTTGGTCATGATATCTTGATAAACAAAATGTTTTTTCACACAAAAACTTAATTTTCGACCGATCGTTTCTATGGCAGCTATATGATATCGTGCTCCGATCCAGCTGGTTTTCACATATGTGCTGCGTGCAACAGAAATAGGGATTTCTGCAAAATTTCATTAAGATAGCTTTATAACTGAGAGACAAGTTCGCAAAAAAAAAAGCAGACAGAAGGACAGACGGACAGACGGACATGGTTCTATCGACTCGGCTGTGATGCTGATCAAGAATATATATGCTTTATGGGGTAGGAGATGTCTCCTTCTTAAATTATAATACCCTCTGCAAGGGTATAAAAATGCTGAGTTTGTTTAAGATATCTTGATAACCATAAAGGTTTTTAATCAAAAACCTGGTTTTCGACCGATCGCTCCTATGGCAGCTAAATGATATAGTTGTCTGATGTTGATATAATTGTGTATATATATAAGGAGTATAGCTAAACTAATAAATCCATACAACAACTTAATTATCGACCGGTCGTTCCTATGGCAGTTTTATGATACAGTGGTCCGATCTTAATAGGATTTTGCATATAAACAAGGAGCATAGTAAAACTAATAAATGCCGAGTTTGGTCAAGATATCTTGATAAACAAAATGTTTTTCATACAAAGACTTAATTTTTGACCGATCGTTTCTATGGCAGCTATATGATATAGTGGTCCGATCCAGCTGGTTTTCAGTTGCGTGCAACAGATATATGGACTTCTGCAAAATTTCATTAAGGTAGCTTTAAAACTGAGAGACTAGTTCGCATAGAAACAGACAGAAGGACATACGGACAGACGGACATGGTACTATCGACTCGGCTGTTGATGCTGATCAAGAATATATATACTTTATGGGGTAGGAGATGTCTCCTTCTTAAATTATAATACCCTCTGCAAGGGTATAAAAATGCTGAGTTTGTTTAAGATATCTTGATAACCATAAAAGGTTTTTAATCAAAAACCTGGTTTTCGACCGATCGCTCCTATGGCAGCTAAATGATATAGTTGTCTGATGTTGATATAATTGTGTATATATATAAGGGGTATAGCTAAACTAATAAATCCATACAACAACTTAATTATCGACCGGTCGTTCCTATGGCAGCTTTATGATATAGTTGTCCGATCTTAATAGGATTTTGCATATAAACAAGGAGCATAGTAAAACTTATAAATGTCGAGTTTGGTCAAGATATCTTAAAAAACAAAATGTTTTTTCATACAACAACTTAACTTTCGACCGATCGTTCCTATGGCAGCTACATTATATAGTGGTCCGATCTTAATAGGATTTTGCATATATATGGGGAACATAGTAAAACTAATAAATGTCGAGTTTGGTCTAGATATCTTAATAAACAACATGTTTTTTCATACAACTTAACTTTCGACCGATCGTTTCTATGGCAGCTACATTATATAGTGGTCCGATCTTAATAGGATTTTGTATATATTTGAGGATTAGAGTAAAACTAATAAATGCCGAGGTTGGTCAAGATATATTATAAAACAAAATGTTTTTTCATTCAACAACGTAACTTTCGACCGTTCGTTCCTATGGCAGCTACATTATATAGTCGTCCCATTTTAAAAGGATTTTGCATATATATGAGTAGTAAAGTAAAACTAATAAACCCCGAGTTTGGTCAAGATATCTTGATAATCAATGTTTTTTTCATACAAATACTTCATTTTCGACCGATCGTCCCTATGGCAGCTATATGATATAGTAGTCCGATCTAAATAGGATTTTGCTTAAATTTGAGGAGTAAAGTAAAACTAATAAATGCCGAGTTTGGTCAAGATATCTTGATAAACAAAATGTTTTTTCATACAACAACTTAACTTTCGACCGATCGTTCCTATGGCAGCTTACATTATATAGTGGTCCGATCTTAATAGGATTTTGCATATATATGAGGAACATAGTAAAACAAATAAATGTCCCCAGACATTCCAAACTTCGCTTGAAGGGTAAACGAACTGAATATTGGCCACTAGGCAATCTGATGACTCTTCACGAAATGTTCTTCACAGATGTTTTCTTCCTTTGAAGTGGTAGGTGTACTTTCCAAATAGGATTCTATCTCCCAAAATCTTCGAACCAATTCATCAGCACGTTCTTCAGAACTTGACTCAAGTTTGCCCGCAGTATGCTTTGCCATTTACATAGAACCACTCAAGCGCGGTACGCCTCCAGAAACTACCCAACCAAGCCGTGTTTTTAAAGACACGGTAGTCCTGGGAGAAGCCTTATCTGGCCGACGCTGAGAAGGTCGTAAAACAGGCTAGCTCCAAGTAGCAAGTCCATGCGTTACGGTTTAAAGAAAGACGGATCTGCAAGTTTTATGTTATCGGAAATGTTCCAATTCGTCGTGTTGATAGTAAAACTCGGTTGACTATCAGTTATGTTAGGCGCTACCAGAGCTGTAAGGCATGTTTAGTATTCAGAGACTTGAGACTGTATTGTGATAGTGACCGTGTTTCCTTCTGTTTCAAAACGAGAATCTCCTAGACCAGAGACAATGACTGAGGACTTGTGCTTCTTTAGCTGTAGCTGTTGAGCAAGGCGCGACGTTATAAGGTGAAGCTGAGAACCAGAATCCAAAAGGGCACGACAAGGTATCAAAGTGCCGGAGCGATTTTTAACAAAGATCTAAGCCGTAGCCAAGACGACGACATCACTACTGAAATACTGGGCAACAAGAGATGTGGAGGTAGATGGCGATGACTTAGCGAAAGAGGCATGGGCTATCGGCTATGAATTTGCAGGCTCAGTCAGCTGACCAGACGGAAATACGGAATTGTTTAAATGCAGCAGAGCATGATGTTTTGCCCCGCAGGTCCGACAGCATCCAGAGCTGCATGATCGCAATTGATGACCTTTCTTTAGGCAATTCAAGCACAACGCAACTCGTTTTGCCTCCCTAAGCCGTAATGCAGGGGTCAAATTTCCAAATCGAGAACAATTATATATATTATGACCAGGGCTGTCACAAAAGACGCAGACAGGGGCGTCGTGGTTAGTGGCGATAAATGACGATCTACTGGTGTTAATTGCTCTAGTTTTTCCCACCTGATGGCTAGGGGCATAGCTTGCCATACCAAAATTTACGGTTTCCATTGTTCGGCATCTCTGCTCCAGAAACGTAGCCATATTCTCCCACGATGGTATTAAGTTGACGAACGACGAATCCTCTAGACTTTCTTCCTATTTGGCTTGTGATATTGGGTCCAGCTTTTGTAAAATAATCTGCACAAAGATGCATCCAGCGATTTGGTCGGAGTTGCCCATGCTCTTTAACGCGCGAATATGTGCGTTGAATTGGTCGGATAACTCCCTTAGCGACACGGCCGATCCACCTGCCACCCTCTTGAGCCCCAAAATCTCAAGTATGTGTGCCTGAAAAACCAAACGTCTATTATTAAACCTTTTCTCGTCGAAGTCCTCAGGCAATTGGTTACCGATTTCATCAAAGTCTAGTTCTTCGAGGCTAGTGTGAGTAATATCAAATGAAGTCTGAAGCCACTCGATTTGCTTCAGCCTAACACTAACACCGCACTCATCAATTGCACTAAGTGGCGTATTAGTTAGAGCATTTCGAAGTGTTTGCAAACTGTTATAAATTGAAATGGCTTTGCGCTTCAGAAAGGTCGCCCTGTTTGCAGAGGGCACTGCACTAGAGGCATTATTTTCGGTTGCCATTAGAAGCGTGATAGAAAGCGCGTGCGAAACTAGCTGAGTAACTAACAACGGTGATCGCTAGTACATGCAAACCGTTCAAAAAACAATAGTTGTACAATAAGAACTTGGGCGAACGCAAGTGTCAAGCTATGTAACGAAGCAACGGCAATAGCTTTTACATAAATACCGCACGAATGAGCAAAGACTTTAAGCGACCGAAAGAGTAGGCAAAGCGACGGCGATAAGTATGTATGTATATAAAGTGCACAAAACGAAATGCCAGGTGGTGTCTTTTAAGATTATTGCTTTAATGTAAAGCAAATAATCTTACAACAACAAAATAAAATCACGTCGGGGTCACCAAAATGTTGCGTTATTGAGCTTTTTCAATGACTTCCACAAATAGAAATAATTAACTATTTATTTTTTGTGTTCAAAATTGTTTTATATTTCTTAAAGTTTAAGAACAAAAGTTTATATATAGGCAGCTATATGATACAGTTGTCCCATCTAAATGGGATTTCGCATATATATGAGGAGCATAGTAAAACTAATAAATGCCGAGTTTGGTCAAGATATCTTAATAAACAAAATGTGTTTCCATACAAAAACTTAATTTCGATCGATCGTTCCTGTGGCAGCTATATGATATAGTGGTGCGATCTTAATAGGATTTTGCGTATATATGAGGAGTAAAGTAAAACTAATAAATGCCGAGTTTGGTCAAGATATCTTAATAAACAAAATGTTTTTCCATACAAAAACTTAATTTTCGATCGATCGTTCCTATGGCAGCTATATGATATAGTAGTCCGATCTAAATAGGATTTTGCTTAAATTTGAGGAGTAAAGTAAAACTAATAAATGCCGAGTTTGGTCGAGATATCTTGATAAACAAAATGTTTTTTCATACAACAACTTAATTTTCGATCGATCGTTCCTGTGGCAGCTATATGATATAGTGGTGCGATCTTAATAGGATTTTGCGTATATATGAGGAGTAAAGTAAAACTAATAAATGCCGAGTTTGGATATCTTAATAAACAAAATGTTTTTCCATACAAAAACTTAATTTTCGATCGATCGTTCCTGTGGCAGCTATATGATATAGTGGTGCGATCTTAATAGGATTTGTGTATATATGAGGAGTAAAGTAAAACTAATAAATGCCGAGTTTGGTCAAGATATCTTGATAAACAGTGTTTTTTCATACAAAAACTTAATTTTCGACACATCGTTCCTATGGCAGCTATATATTATAGTGGTCCGATCTTAATAGGATTTTGCGTATACATGAGGAGTAAAGTAAAACTAATAAATGCCGAGTTTGGTCATGATATCTTAATAAACGAAATGTTTTTCCATACAAAAACTTAATTTTCGATCGATCGTTCCTGTGGCTGCTATATGATATAGTGGTGCGATCTTAATAGGATTTTGCGTATATATGAGGAGTAAAGTAAAACTAATAAATGCCGAGTTTGGTCATGATATCTTGATAAACAAAATGTTTTTCACACAAAAACTTAATTTTCGACCGATTGTTTCTATGGCAGCTATATGATATAGTGCTCCGATCCAGCTGGTTTTCACATATGAGCTGTGTGCAACAGAAATAGGAACTTCTGCAAAATTTCATTAAGATAGCTTTAAAACTGAGAGACTAGTTCGCATAAAAAACAGACAGAAGGACAGACGGACAGACGGACATGGTTCTATCGACTCGGCTGTTGATGCTGATCAAGCATATATATGCTTTATGGGGTAGGAGATGTCTCCTTCTTAAATTATAATACCCTCTGCAAGGGTATAAAAATGCCGAGTTTGTTTAAGATATCTTGATAACCATAAAAGGTTTTTAATCAAAAACCTGGTTTTCGACCGATCGCTCCTATGGCAGCTAAATGATATAGTTGTCTGATGTTGATATAATTGTGTATATATATAAGGAGTATAGCTAAACTAATAAATCCATACAACAACTTAATTATCGACCGGTCGTTCCTATGGCAGCTTTATGATATAGTTGTCCGATCTTAATAGGATTTTGCATATAAACAAGGAGCATAGTAAAACTAATAAATGTCGAGTTTGGTCTAGATATCTAAATAAACAACATGTTTTTCATACAAAAACTTAATTTTCGACCGATCGTTCCTATGGCAGCTATATGATATAGTAGTCCGATCTAAATAGGATTTTGCTTAAATTTTAGGAGTAAAGTAAAACTAATAAATGCCGAGTTTGGTCAAGATATCTTGATAAACAAAATGTTTTTTCATACAACTTAACTTTCGACCGATCGTTCCTATGGCAGCTACATTATATAGTGGTCCGATCTTAATAGGATTTTGTATATATATGAGGAACATAGTAAAACTAATAAATGTCGAGTTTGGTCTAGATATCTTAATAAACAACATGTTTTTTCATACAAAAACTTAATTTTCGACCAATCGTTCCTATGGCAGCTATATGATATAGTAGTCCGATCTAAATAGGATTTTGCTTGAATTTAAGGAGTAAAGTAAAACTAATAAATGCCGAGTTTGGTCTAGATATCTTGAAAAATAAAATGTTTTTTCACACAAAAAATTAATTTTCGACCGATCGTTCCTATGGCAGCTATATGATATAGTGGTCCGATCTTAATAGGATTTTCCGTATATATGAGGAGTAAAATTAAAATTATAATACCCTCTGCAAGGGTATAAAAATGCCGAGTTTGTTTAAAATATCTTGATAACCATAAAAGGATTTTAATCAAAAACCTGGTTTTCGACCGATCGCTCCTATGGCAGCTATATCATATAGTTGTCCGATGTTGATATAATTGTGTATATATATAAGGAGTATAGTTAAACTAATAAATCCATACAACAACTTAATTATCGACCGGTCGTTCCTATGGCAGCTTTATGATATAGTTGTCCGATCTTAATAGGATTTTGCATATAAACGAGGAGCATAGTAATACTAATAATTGCCGAGTTTGGTCTAGATATCTTAAAAAACAAAATGTTTTTTCATACAACAACTTAACTTTGAACCGATCGTTCCTATGGCAGCTACATTATATAGTGGTCCCATTTTAATAGGATTTGCATATATATCAGAAACATAGTTAAACTAATAAATGCCGAGTTTGGTAAAGATATCTTGAAAAACAAAATGTTTTTTCATACAACAACTTAACTGTCGACCGATCGTTCCTATGGCAGCTATATGATATAGTGGTCCGATCTTAATTGGATTTTCCGTATATATGAGAAGTAAAACTAAAATTATAATACCCTCTGCAAGGGTATAAAAATGCCGGGTTTGTATATATGAGGAGTAAAATTAAAATTATAATACCCTCTGCAAGGGTATAAAAATGCCGAGTTTGTTTAAAATATCTTGATAACCATAAAAGGATTTTAATCAAAAACCTGGTTTTCGACCGATCGCTCCTATGGCAGCTATATCATATAGTTGTCCGATGTTGATATAATTGTGTATATATATAAGGAGTATAGTTAAACTAATAAATCCATACAACAACTTAATTATCGACCGGTCGTTCCTATGGCAGCTTTATGATATATTTGTCCGATCTTAATAGGATTTTGCATATAAACCAGGAGCATAGTAATACTAATAATTGCCGAGTTTGGTCTAGATATCTTAAAAAACAAAATGTTTTTCATACAACAACTTAACTTTAAACCGATCGTTCCTATGGCAGCTACATTATATAGTGGTCCCATATTAATAGGATTTTGCATATATATGAAACATAGTAAAACTAATAAATGACGAGTTTGGTCAAGAATCTTGATAAACAAAATGTTTTTTCATACAGACTTAATTTTCGACCGATCGTTCCTATGGCAGCTATATGATATAGTTGTCCGATCTTAATTGGATTTTCCGTATATATGAGAAGTAAAACTAAAATTATAATACCCTCTGCAAGGGTATAAAAATGCCGGGTTTGTATATATGAGGAGTAAAATTAAAATTATAATACCCTCTGCAAGGGTATAAAAATGCCGAGTTTGTTTAAAATATCTTGATAACCATAAAAGGATTTTAATCAAAAACCTGGTTTTCGACCGATCGCTCCTATTGCAGCTATATCATATAGTTGTCCGATGTTGATATAATTGTGTATATATATAAGGAGTATAGTTAAACTAATAAATCCATACAACAACTTAATTATCGACCGGTCGTTCCTATGGCTGCTTTATGATGTAGTTGTCCGATCTTAATAGGATTTTGCATATAAACGAGGAGCATAGTAATACTAATAAATGCCGAGTTTGGTCTAGATATCTTAAAAAACAAAATGTTTTTTCATACAACAACTTAACTTTAAACCGATCGTTCCTATGGCAGCTACATTATATAGTGGTCCCATATTAATAGGATTTTGCATATATATGAAACATAGTAAAACTAATAAATGACGAGTTTGGTCAAGAATCTTGATAAACAAAATGTTTTTTCATACAGACTTAATTTTCGACCGATCGTTCCTATGGCAGCTATATGATATAGTAGTCCGATCTAAATAGGATTTTGCTTATATTTGAGGAGTAAAGTAAAACTAATAAATACCGAGTTTGGTAAAGATATCTTGAAAAACAAAATGTTTTTTTTTCATACAAAAACTTAATTTTCTACCGATCGTTTCTATGGCAGCTATATGATATAGTAGTCCGATCTAAATAGGATTTTGCTTATATTTGAGGAGTAAAGTAAAACTAATAAATACCGAGTTTGGTAAAGATGTCTTGAAAAACAAAGTTTTTTTTTCATACAAAAACTTAATTTTCCTCCAATCGTTCCTATGGCAGCTATATGATATAGTAGTCCGATCTTGATAGGATTTTGCATATATATGAAGAGCATAGTAAAACTACTAAATGTCGAGTTTGGTCAAAATTTCTTGCAAAACAAAATGTTTTTTACAAGAATCTACTTTTCGACCGATTGTTCCTATGGCAGCTATATGATATAGTGGTCCGATCTTAAAAGGATTTTTAATGTATATGAGGAGCATAGTAAAACTGTTAAATGACGAGTTTGGTCAAGATATCTTGATAAGCAAAAAGTATTTTCATACAACAACCTTTTTTTTCATCCATTTGTTCCTATGGCAGCTATTTGATATAGTGGTCCGATCTTAATAGGATTTTGCGTATATATGAGGAGTAAAGTAAAACTAATAAATGCCGAGTATGGTCAAGATATCTTAATAAACAAAATGTTTTTCCATACAAAAACTTAATTTTCGATCGATCGTTCCTGTGGCAGCTATATGGTATAGTGGTGCGATCTTAATAGGATTTTGTGTATATATGAGGAGTAAAGTAAAACTAATAAATGCCGAGTTTGGTCAAGATATCTTGATAAACAGTGTTTTTTCATACAAAAACTTAATTTTCGACACATCGTTCCTATGGCAGCTATATGATATAAATAGGATTTTGATTAAATTTGAGGAGTAAAGTAAAACTAATAAATGCCGAGTAGTCCGATCTAAATAGGATTTTGCTTAAATTTGAGGAGCATAGTAATACTAATAAATGCCGAGTTTGGTCAAGATATCTTAAAAAAAAAAATGTTTTTTTATACAAAAACTTAATTTTCGACCGATCGTTCCTATGGCAGCTATATGATATAGTGGTCCGATCTTAATAGGATTTTGCGTATATATGAAGAGTAAAGTAAAACTAATAAATGCCGAGCTTGGTCAAGATATCTTGATAAACAATGTTTTTTTTCAAACAAAACTTAATTTTCGACCGATCGTTCCTATGGCAGCTATATGATATAGTGGTCCTATCTTAATAGGATTTTGCTTATATTTGAGGAGTAAAGTAAAACTAATAAATGCCGAGTTTGGTCAAGATATCTTGATAAACAAAATGTTTTTTTATACAAAAACCGATCGTTCCTATGGCAGCTATATGATATAGTGGTCCGATCTTAATAGGATTCTGCGTATATATGAGGAACATAGTAAAACTAATAAATGTCGAGTTTGGTCTAGATATCTTAATAAACAACATGTTTTTTCATACAAAAACTTAATTTTCGACCGATCGTTCCTATGGCAGCTATATGATATAGTAGTCCGATCTAAATAGGATTTTGCTTAAATTTTTGGAGTAAAGTAAAACTAATAAATGCCGAGTTTGGTCTAGATATCTTAAAAAACAACATGTTGTTTCATACAAAAACTTAATTTTCGACCGATCGTTCCTATGGCAGCTATATGATATAGTAGTCCGATCTAAATAGGATTTTGCTTATATTTGAGGAGTAAAGTAAAACTAATAAATGCCGAGTTTGGTCAAGATATCTTGATAAACAAAATGTTTTTTCATACAAAAAATTAATTTTCGACCGATCGTTCCTATGGCAGCTACATTATATAGTGGTCCCATTTTAATAGGATTTTGCATATATATCATAAACATAGTAAAACTAATAAATGCCGAGTTTGGTCAAGAATCTTGATAAACAAAATGTTTTTTCATACAGACTTAATTTTCGACCGATCGTTCCTATGGCAGCTATATGATATAGTGGTCCGATCTAAATAGGATTTTGCTTATATTTGAGGAGTAAAGTAAAACTAATAAATACCGAGTTTGGTAAAGATATCTTGAAAAACAAAATGTTATTTTTTCATACAAAAACTTAATTTTCGACCGATCGTTCCTATGGCAGCTATATGATATAATAGTCCGATCTAAATAGGATTTTGCTTATATTTGAGGAGTAAAGTAAAACTAATAAATACCGAGTTTGGTAAAGATGTCTTGAAAAACAAAATGTTTTTTTTTCATACAAAAACTAAATTTTCCTCCGATCGTTCCTATGGCAGCTATATGATATAGTAGTCCGATGTAAATAGGATTTTGCTTATATTTGAGGAACATAGTAAAACTAATAAATGTCGAGTTTGGTCTAGATATCTTAAAAAACAACATGTTTTTTCATACAAAAACTTAATTTTCGACCGATCGTTCCTATGGCAGCTATATGATATAGTGGTCCGATCTTAATAGGATTTTCCGTATATATGAGGAGTAAAATTAAAATTATAATACCCTCTGCAAGGGTATAAAAATGCCGAGTTTGTTTAAAATATCTTGATAACCATAAAAGGATTTTAATCAAAAACCTGGTTTTCGACCGATCGCTCCTATGGCAGCTATATGATATAGTTGTCCGATGTTGATATAATTGTGTATATAAATAAGGAGTATAGTTAAACTAACAAATCCATACAACAACTTAATTATCGACCGGTCGTTCCTATGGCAGCTTTATGATATAGTTGTCCGATCTTAATAGGATTTTGCATATAAACGAGGAGCATAGTAGTACTAATAAATGCCGAGTTTGGTCAAGATATCTTAAAAAACAAAATGGTTTTTCATACAACAACTTAACTTTCGACCGATCGTTCCTATGGCAGCTACATTATATAGTGGTCCGATCTAAATAAGATTTGCATATATATGAGGAACATAGTAAAACTAACAAATGTCGAGTTTGGTCTAGATATCTTAATAAACAACATGTTTTTTCATACAAAAACTTAATTTTCGACCGATCGTTCCTATGGCAGCTATATGATATAGTAGTCCGATCTAAATAGGATTTTGCTTAAATTTTAGGAGTAAAGTAAAACTAATAAATGCCGAGTTTGGTCTAGATATCTTAAAAAACAACATGTTGTTTCATACAAAAACTTAATTTTCGACCGATCGTTCGTATGGCAGCTATATGATATAGTAGTCCGTTCTAAATAGGATTTTGCTTATATTTGCGGAGTAAAGTAAAACTAATAAATGCCGAGTTTGGTCAAGATATCTTGATAAACAAAATGTTTTTTCATACAAAAACCGATCGTTCCTATGGCAGCTATATGATATAGTGGTCCGATCTTAATAGGATTCTGCGTATATATGAGGAACATAGTAAAACTAATAAATGTCGAGTTTGGTCTAGATATCTTAATAAACAACATGTTTTTTCATACAAAAACTTAATTTTCGACCGATCGTTCCTATGGCAGCTATATGATATAGTAGTCCGATCTAAATAGGATTTTGCTTAAATTTTAGGAGTAAAGTAAAACTATTAAATGCCGAGTTTGGTCTAGATATCTTAAAAAACAACATGTTGTTTCATACAAAAACTTAATTTTCGACCGATCGTTCCTATGGCAGCTATATAATATAGTAGTCCGATCTAAATAGGATTTTGCTTAAATTTAAGGAGTAAAGTAAAACTTATAAATGCCGAGTTTGGTAAAGATATCTTGAAAAATAAAATGTTTTTTCATACAAAAAATTAATTTTCGACCGATCGTTCCTGTGGCAGCTACATTATATAGTGGTCCCATTTTAATAGGATTTTGCATATATATCAGGAACATAGTAAAACTAATAAATGCCGAGTTTGGTCAAGAATCTTGATAAACAAAATGTTTTTTCATACAGACTTAATTTTCGACCGATCGTTCCTATGGCAGCTATATGATATACTAGTCCGATCTAAATAGGATTTTGCTTATATTTGAGGAGTAAAGTAAAGCTAATAAATACCGAGTTTGGTAAAGATATCTTGAAAAACAAAATGTTATTTTTTCATACAAAAACTTAATTTTCGACCGATCGTTCCTATGGCAGCTATATGATATAGTAGTCCGATCTAAATAGGATTTTGCTTAAATTTAAGGAGTAAAGTAAAACTAATAAATGCCGAGTTTGGTAAAGATATCTTGAAAAATAAAATGTTTTTTCATACAAAAAATTAATTTTCGACCGATCGTTCCTATGGCAGCTACATTATATAGTGGTCCCATTTTAATAGGATTTTGCATATATATCAGGAACATAGTAAAACTAATAAATGCCGAGTTTGGTCAAGAATCTTGATAAACAAAATGTTTTTTCATACAGACTTAATTTTCGACCGATCGTTCCTATGGCAGCTATATGATATACTAGTCCGATCTAAATAGGATTTTGCTTATATTTGAGGAGTAAAGTAAAACTAATAAATACCGAGTTTGGTAAAGATATCTTGAAAAACAAAATGTTATTTTTTCATACAAAAACTTAATTTTCGACCGATCGTTCCTATGGCAGCTATATGATATAGTAGTCCGATCTAAATAGGATTTTGCTTATATTTGAGGAGTAAAGTAAAACTAATAAATACCGAGTTTGGTAAAGATGTCTTGAAAAACAAAATGTTTTTTTTTCATACAAAAACTAAGTTTTCCTCCGATCGTTCCTATGGCAGCTATATGATATAGTAGTCCGATGTAAATAGGATTTTGCTTATATTTGAGGAACATAGTAAAACTAATAAATGTCGAGTTTGGTCTAGATATCTTAAAAAACAACATGTTTTTTCATACAAAAACTTAATTTTCGACCGATCGTTCCTATGGCAGCTATATGATATAGTGGTCCGATCTTAATAGGATTTTCCGTATATATGAGGAGTAAAATTAAAATTATAATAGCCTCTGCAAGGGTATAAAAATGCCGAGTTTGTTTAAAATATCTTGATAACCATAATAGGATTTTAATCAAAAACCTGGTTTTCGACCGATCGCTCCTATGGCAGCTATATGATACAGTTGTCCGATGTTGATATAATTGTGTATATAAATAAGGAGTATAGTTAAACTAACAAATCCATACAACAACTTAATTATCGACCGGTCGTTCCTATGGCAGCTTTATGATATAGTTGTCCGATCTTAATAGGATTTTGCATATAAGCGAGGAGCATAGTAGTACTAATAAATACCGAGTTTGGTCAAGATATCTTAAAAAACAAAATGTTTTTTCATACAACAACTTAACTTTCGACCGATCGTTCCTATGGCAGCTACATTATATAGTGGTCCGATCTAAATAAGATTTTGCATATATATGAGGAACATAGTAAAACTAACAAATGTCGAGTTTGGTCTAGATATCTTAATAAACAACATGTTTTTTCAAACAAAAACTTACTTTTCGACCGATCGTTCCTATGGCAGCTATATGATATAGTAGTCCGATCTAAATAGGATTTTGCTTAAATTTGAGGAGTAAAGTAAAACTAATAAATGCCGAGTTTGGTCGAGATATCTTGATAAACAAAATGTTTTTTTTCATACAAAAACTTAATTTTCGACCGATCGTTCCTATGGCAGCTACATTATATAGTGGTCCCATTTTAATAGGATTTTGCATATATATCAGAAACATAGTAAAACTAATAAATGCCGAGTTTGGTCAAGAATCTTGATAAACAAAATGTTTTTTCATACAGACTTAATTTTCGACCGATCGTTCCTATGGCAGCTATATGATATAGTAGTCCGATCTAAATAGGATTTTGCTTATATTTGAGGAGTAAAGTAAAACTAATAAATACCGAGTTTGGTAAAGATATCTTGAAAAACAAAATGTTATTTTTTCATACAAAAACTTAATTTTCGACCGATCGTTCCTATGGCAGCTATATGATATAGTAGTCCGATCTAAATAGGATTTTGCTTATATTTGAGGAGTAAAGTAAAACTAATAAATACCGAGTTTGGTAAAGATATCTTGAAAAACAAAATGTTTTTTTTTTCATACAAAAACTAAATTTTCCTCCGATCGTTCCTATGGCAGCTATATGATATAGTAGTCCGATCTAAATAGGATTCTGCTTATATTTGAGGAACATAGTAAAACTAATAAATGTCGAGTTTGGTCTAGATATCTTAATAAACAACATGTTTTTTCATACAAAAACTTAATTTTCGACCGATCGTTCCTATGGCAGCTATATGATATAGTGGTGCGATCTTAATAGGATTTTGAGGAGCATAGTAAAACTAATAAATGCCGAGTTTGGTCAAGATATCTTAAAAAACAAAATATTTTTTCATACAACTTAATTTTCGACCGAGCGTTCCTATGGCAGCTATATGATATAGTTGTCCGATGTTGATATAATTGTGTATATAAATAAGGAGTATAGTTAAACTAATAAGTCCATACAACTTAATTATCGACCGGTCGTTCCTATGGCAGCTTTATGATATAGTTGTCCGATCTTAATATGATTTTGCGTACATATGAGGAGTAAAGTAAAACTAATAAATGCCGAGTTTTGTCAAGATATCTTGATAAACAATGTTTTTTTTCATACAAAAACTTAATTTTCGACCGATCGTTCCTATGGCAGCTATATGATATAGTGGTCCGATCTTAATTGGATTTTCCGTATATATGAGAAGTAAAATTAAAATTATAATAGCCTCTGCAAGGGTATCAAAATGCCGAGTTTGTGTAAAATATCTTGATAACCATAAAAGGATTTTAGTCAAAAACCTGGTTTTCGACCGATCGCTCCTATGGCAGCTATATGATATAGTTGTCCGATGTTGATATAATTGTGTATATAAATAAGGAGTATAGTTAAACTAATAAATCCATACAACAACTTAATTATCGACCGGTCGTTCCTATGACAGCTTTATGATATAGTTGTCCGATCTTAATAGGATTTTGCATATAAACGAGGAGCATAGTAATACTAATAAATGCCGAGTTTGGTCAAGATATCTTAAAAAACAAAATGTTTTTTCATACAAAAACCGATCGTTCCTATGGCAGCTATATGATATAGTGGTCCGATCTAAATAGGATTTTGCTTAAATATAAGGAGTAAAGTAAAACTAATAAATGCCGAGTTTGGTAAATATATCTTGAAAAATAAAATGTTTTTTCATACAAAAACCGATCGTTACTATGGCAGCTATATGATATAGTGGTCCGATCTTAATAGGATTCTGCGTATATATGAGGAACATAGTAAAACTAATAAATGTCGAGTTTGGTCTAGATATCTTAATAAACAACATGTTTTTCATACAAAAACTTAATTTTCGACCGATCGTTCCTATGGCAGCTATATGATATAGTAGTCCGATCTAAATAGGATTTTGCTTAAATTTAAGAAGTAAAGTAAAACTAATAAATGCCGAGTTTGGTAAATATATCTTGAAAAATAAAATGTTTTTTCATACAAAAACCGATCGTTCCTATGGCAGCTATATGATATAGTGGTCCGATCTTAATAGGATTCTGCGTATATATGAGGAACATAGTAAAACTAATAAATGTCGAGTTTGGTCTAGATATCTTAAAAAACAACATGTTTTTTCATACAAAAACTTAATTTTCGACCGATCGTTCCTATGGCAGCTATATGATATAGTAGTCCGATCTAAATAGGATTTTGCTTAAATATAAGGAGTAAAGTAAAACTAATAAATGCCGAGCTTGGTAAAGATATCTTGAAAAATAAAATGTTTTTTCATACAAAAAATTAATTTTCGACCGATCGTTCCTATGGCAGCTATATGATATAGTGGTCCGATCTTAAAATGATTTTGCGTACATATGAGGAGTAAAGTAAAACTAATAAATGCAGAGTTTTGTCAAGATATCTTGATAAACAATGTTTTTTTTCATACAAAAACTTAATTTTCGACCGATCGTTCCTATGGCAGCTATATGATATAGTGGTCCGATCTTAATAGGATTTTCCGTATATATGAGGAGTAAAAATGCCGAGTTTGTTTAAAATATCTTGATAACCATAAAAGGATTTTAATCAAAACCTGGTTTTCGACCGATCGCTCCTATGGCAGCTATATGATATAGTTGTCTGATGTTGATATAATTGTGTATATAAATAAGGAGTATAGTTAAACTAACAAATCCATACAACAACTTAGTTATCGACCGGTCGTTCCTATGGCAGCTTTATGATATAGTTGTCCGATCTTAATAGGATTTAGCATATAAACGAGGAGCATAGTAATACTAATAAATGCCGAGTTTGGTCAAGATATCTTAAAAAACAAAATGTTTTTTCATACAACAACTTAACTTCCGACCGATCGTTCCTATGGCAGCTACATTATATAGTGGTCCGATCTTAATAGGATTTTGCATATATATGAGGAACATAGTAAAACTAACAAATGTCGAGTTTGGTCTAGATATCTTAATAAACAACATGTTTTTTCATACAAAAACTTAATTTTCGACCGATCGTTCCTATGGCAGCTATATGATATAGTAGTCCGATCTAAATAGGATTTTGCTTAAATTTGAGGAGTAAAGTAAAACTAATAAATGCCGAGTTTGGTCGAGATATCTTGATAAACAAAATGTTTTTTTTTCATACAAAAACTTAATTTTCGACCGATCGTTCCTATGGCAGCTACATTATATAGGGGTCTCATTTTAATAGGATTTTGCATATATATCAGAAACATAGTAAAACTAATAAATGCCGAGTTTGGTCAAGAATCTTGATAAACAAAATGTTTTTTCATACAGACTTAACTTTCGACAGATCGTTCCTATGGCAGCTATATGATATAGTAGTCCGATCTAAATAGGATTTTGCTTATATTTGAGGAACATAGTAAAACTAATAAATGTCGAGTTTGGTCTAGATATCTTAATAAACAACATGTTTTTTCATACAAAAACTTAATTTTCGACCGATCGTTCCTATGGCAGTTATATGATATAGTGGTCCGATCTTAATAGGATTTTCCGTATATATGAGGAGTAAAATTAAAATTATAATACCCTCTGCAAGGGTATAAAAATGCCGAGTTTGTTTAAAATATCTTGATAACCATAAAAGGATTTTAATCAAAAACCTGGTTTTCGACCGATCGCTCCTATGGCAGCTATATGATATAGTTGTCCGATGTTGATATAATTGTGTATATAAATAAGGAGTATAGTTAAACTAACAAATCCATACAACTTAATTATCGACCGGTCGTTCCTATGGCAGCTTTATGATATAGTTGTCCGATCTTAATAGGATTTTGCATATAAACGAGGAGCATAGTAGTACTAATAAATAACGAGTTTGGTCAAGATATCTTAAAAAACAAAATGTTTTTTCATACAACAACCGATCGTTCCTATGGCAGCTATATGATATAGTGGTCCGATCTTAATAGGATTCTGCGTATATATGAGGAACTAAGTAAAACTCATAAATGTCGAGTTTGGTCTAGATATCTTAATAAACAACATGTTTTTTCATACAAAAACTTAATTTTCGACCGATCGTTCCTATGGCAGCTATATGATATAGTAGTCCGATCTAAATAGGATTTTGCTTAAATTTAAGAAGTAAAGTAAAACTAATAAATGCCGAGTTTGGTAAATATATCTTGAAATATAAAATGTTTTTTCATACAAAAACCGATCGTTCCTATGGCAGCTATATGATATAGTGGTCCGATCTTAATAGGATTCTGCGTATATATGAGGAACATAGTAAAACTAATAAATGTCGAGTTTGGTCTAGATATCTTAATAAACAACATGTTTTTTCATACAAAAACTTAATTTTCGACCGATCGTTCCTATGGCAGCTATATGATATAGTAGTCCGATCTAAATAGGATTTTGCTTAAATTTTAGGAGTCAAGTAAAACTAATAAATGCCGAGTTTGGTCTAGATATCTTAAAAAACAACATGTTTTTTCATACAAAAACTTAATTTTCGACCGATCGTTCCTATGGCAGCTATATGATATAGTAGTCCGATCTAAATAGGATTTTGCTTAAATATAAGGAGTAAAGTAAAACTAATAAATGCCGAGCTTGGTAAAGATATCTTGAAAAATAAAATGTTTTTTCATACAAAAAATTAATTTTCGACCGATCGTTCCTATGGCAGCTATATGATATAGTGGTCCGATCTTAAAATGATTTTGCGTACATATGAGGAGTAAAGTAAAACTAATAAATGCAGAGTTTTGTCAAGATATCTTGATAAACAATGTTTTTTTTCATACAAAAACTTAATTTTCGACCTATCGTTCCTATGGCAGCTATATGATATAGTGGTCCGATCTTAATAGGATTTTCCGTATATATGAGGAGTAAAATTAAAATTATAATACCCTCTGCAAGGGTATAAAAATGCCGAGTTTGTTTAAAATATCTTGATAACCATAAAAGGATTTTAATCAAAAACCTGGTTTTCGACCGATCGCTCCTATGGCAGCTATATGATATAGTTGTCCGATGTTGATATAATTGTGTATATAAATAAGGAGTATAGTTAAACTAACAAATCCATACAATAACTTAATTATCGACCGGTCGTTCCTATGGCAGCTTTATGATATAGTTGTCCGATCTTAATAGGATTTTGCATATAAACGAGGAGCATAGTAGTACTAATAAATAACGAGTTTGGTCAAGATATCTTAATAAACAACATGTTTTTTCATACAAAAACTTAATTTTCGACCGATCGTTCCTATGGCAGCTATATGATATAGTAGTCCGATCTAAATAGGATTTTGCTTAAATTTTAGGAGTAAAGTAAAACTAATAAATGCCGAGTTTGGTCTAGATATCTTAAAAAACAACATGTTTTTTCATACAAAAACTTAATTTTCGACCGATCGTTCCTATGGCAGCTATATGATATAGTAGTCCGATCTAAATAGGATTTTGCTTAAATATAAGGAGTAAAGTAAAACTAATAAATGCCGAGCTTGGTAAAGATATCTTGAAAAATAAAATGTTTTTTCATACAAAAAATTAATTTTCGACCGATCGTTCCTATGGCAGCTATATGATATAGTGGTCCGATCTTAAAATGATTTTGCGTACATATGAGGAGTAAAGTAAAACTAATAAATGCAGGGTTTTGTCAAGATATCTTGATAAACAATGTTTTTTTTCATACAAAAACTTAATTTTCGACCGATCGTTCCTATGGCAGCTATATGATATAGTGGTCCGATCTTAATAGGATTTTCCGTATATATGAGGAGTAAAATTAAAATTATAATACCCTCTGCAAGGGTATAAAAATGCCGAGTTTGTTTAAAATATCTTGATAACCATAAAAGGATTTTAATCAAAAACCTGGTTTTCGACCGATCGCTCCTATGGCAGCTATATGATATAGTTGTCCGATGTTGATATAATTGTGTATATAAATAAGGAGTATAGTTAAACTAACAAATCCATACAACAACTTAATTATCGACCGGTCGTTCCTATGGCAGCTTTATGATATAGTTGTCCGATCTTAATAGGATTTTGCATATAAACGAGGAGCATAGTAGTACTAATAAATAACGAGTTTGGTCAAGATATCTTAATAAACAACATGTTTTTTCATACAAAAACTTAATTTTCGACCGATCGTTCCTATGGCAGCTATATGATATAGTAGTCCGATCTAAATAGGATTTTGCTTAAATTTTAGGAGTAAAGTAAAACTAATAAATGCCGAGTTTGGTCTAGATATCTTAAAAAACAACATGTTTTTTCATACAAAAACTTAATTTTCGACCGATCGTTCCTATGGCAGCTATATGATATAGTAGTCCGATCTAAATAGGATTTTGCTTAAATATAAGGAGTAAAGTAAAACTAATAAATGCCGAGCTTGGTAAAGATATCTTGAAAAATAAAATGTTTTTTCATACAAAAAATTAATTTTCGACCGATCGTTCCTATGGCAGCTATATGATATAGTGGTCCGATCTTAAAATGATTTTGCGTACATATGAGGAGTAAAGTAAAACTAATAAATGCAGAGTTTTGTCAAGATATCTTGATAAACAATGTTTTTTTCATACAAAAGCTTAATTTTCGACCGATCGTTCCTATGGCAGCTATTTGATATAGTGGTCCGATCTTAATAGGATTTTCCGTATATATGAGGAGTAAAATTAAAATTATAATACCCTCTGCAAGGGTATAAAAATGCCGAGTTTGTTTAAAATATCTTGATAACCATAAAAGGATTTTAATCAAAAACCTGGTTTTCGACCGATCGCTCCTATGGCAGCTATATGATATAGTTGTCCGATGTTGATATAATTGTGTATATAAATAAGGAGTATAGTTAAACTAACAAATCCATACAACAACTTAATTATCGACCGGTCGTTCCTATGGCAGCTTTATGATATAGTTGTCCGATCTTAATAGGATTTAGCATATAAACGAGGAGCATAGTAATACTAATAAATGCCGAGTTTGGTCAAGATATCTTAAAAAACAAAATGTTTTTTCATACAACAACTTAACTTCCGACCGATCGTTCCTATGGCAGCTACATTATATAGTGGTCCGATCTAAATAGGATTTTGCTTAAATTTTAGGAACATAGTAAAACTAACAAATGTCGAGTTTGGTCTAGATATCTTAATAAACAACATGTTTTTTCATACAAAAACTTAATTTTCGACCGATCGTTCCTATGGCAGCTATATGATATAGTAGTCCGATCTAAATAGGATTTTGCTTAAATTTGAGGAGTAAAGTAAAACTAATAAATGCCGAGTTTGGTCGAGATATCTTGATAAACAAAATGTTTTTTTTTCATACAAAAACTTAATTTTCGACCGATCGTTCCTATGGCAGCTACATTATATAGTGGTCCCATTTTAATAGGATTTTGCATATATATCAGAAACATAGTAAAACTAATAAATGCCGAGATTGGTCAAGAATCTTGATAAACAAAATGTTTTTTCATACAGACTTAACTTTCGACAGATCGTTCCTATGGCAGCTATATGATATAGTAGTCCGATCTAAATAGGATTTTGCTTATATTTGAGGAACATAGTAAAACTAATAAATGTCGAGTTTGGTCTAGATATCTTAATAAACAACATGTTTTTTCATACAAAAACTTAATTTTCGACCGATCGTTCCTATGGCAGTTATATGATATAGTGGTCCGATCTTAATAGGATTTTCCGTATATATGAGGAGTAAAATTAAAATTATAATACCCTCTGCAAGGGTATAAAAATGCCGAGTTTGTTTAAAATATCTTGATAACCATAAAAGGATTTTAATCAAAAACCTGGTTTTCGACCGATCGCTCCTATGGCAGCTATATGATATAGTTGTCCGATGTTGATATAATTGTGAATATAAATAAGGAGTATAGTTAAACTAACAAATCCATACAACAACTTAATTATCGACCGGTCGTTCCTATGGCAGCTTTATGATATAGTTGTCCGATCTAAATAGGATTTTGCTTAAATTTGAAGAGTAAAGTAAAACTAATAAATGCCGAGTTTGGTCGAGATATCTTGATAAACAAAATGTTTTTTTTTCATACAAAAACTTAATTTTCGACCGATCGTTCCTATGGCAGCTACATTATATTGTGGTCCCATTTTAATAGGATTTTGCATATATATCAGAAACATAGTAAAACTAATAAATGCCGAGTTTGGTCAAGAATCTTGATAAACAAAATGTTTTTTCATACAGACTTAATTTTCGACCGATCGTTCCTATGGCAGCTATATGATATAGTAGTCCGATCTAAATAGGATTTTGCTTATATTTGAGGAGTAAAGTAAAACTAATAAATACCGAGTTTGGTAAAGATATCTTGAAAAACAAAATGTTATTTTTTCATACAAAAACTTAATTTTCGACCGATCGTTCCTATGGCAGCTATATGATATAGTAGTCCGATCTAAATAGGATTTTGCTTATATTTGAGGAGTAAAGTAAAACTAATAAATACCGAGTTCGGTAAAGATATCTTGAAAAACAAAATGTTTTTTTTTCATACTAAAACTAAATTTTCCTCCGATCGTTCCTATGGCAGCTATATGATATAGTAGTCCGATCTAAATAGGATTCTGCTTATATTTGAGGAACATAGTAAAACTAATAAATGTCGAGTTTGGTCTAGATATCTTAATAAACAACATATTTTTTCATACAAAAACTTAATTTTCGACCGATCGTTCCTATGGCAGCTATATGATATAGTGGTCCGATCTTAATAGGATTTTCCGTATATATGAGGAGTAAAATTAAAATTATAATACCCTCTGCAAGGGTATAAAAATGCCGAGTTTGTTTAAAATATCTTGATAACCATAAAAGGATTTTAATCAAAAACCTGGTTTTCGACCGATCGCTCCTATGGCAGCTATATGATATAGTTGTCCAATGTTGATATAATTGTGTATATAAATAAGGAGTATAGTTAAACTAAGAAATCCATACAACTTAATTATCGACCGGTCGTTCCTATGGCAGCTTTATGATATAGTTGTCCGATCTTAATAGGATTTAGCATATAAACGAGGAGCATAGTAATACTAATAAATGCCGAGTTTGGTCAAGATATCTTAAAAAACAAAATGTTTTTCATACAACAACTTAACTTCCGACCGATCGTTCCTATGGCAGCTACATTATATAGTGGTCCGATCTAAATAGGATTTTGCTTAAATTTTAGGAACATAGTAAAACTAACAAATGTCGAGTTTGGTCTAGATATCTTAATAAACAACATGTTTTTTCATACAAAAACTTAATTTTCGACCGATCGTTCCTATGGCAGCTATATGATATAGTAGTCCGATCTAAATAGGATTTTGCTTAAATTTGAGGAGTAAAGTAAAACTAATAAATGCCGAGTTTGGTCGAGATATCTTGATAAACAAAATGTTTTTTTTTTCATACAAAAACTTAATTTTCGACCGATCGTTCCTATGGCAGCTACATTATATAGTGGTCCCATTTTAATAGGATTTTGCATATATATCAGAAACATAGTAAAACTAATAAATGCCGAGATTGGTCAAGAATCTTGATAAACAAAATGTTTTTTCATACAGACTTAACTTTCGACAGATCGTTCCTATGGCAGCTATATGATATAGTAGTCCGATCTAAATAGGATTTTGCTTATATTTGAGGAACATAGTAAAACTAATAAATGTCGAGTTTGGTCTAGATATCTTAATAAACAACATGTTTTTCATACAAAAACTTAATTTTCGACCGATCGTTCCTATGGCAGTTATATGATATAGTGGTCCGATCTTAATAGGATTTTCCGTATATATGAGGAGTAAAATTAAAATTATAATACCCTCTGCAAGGGTATAAAAATGCCGAGTTTGTTTAAAATATCTTGATAACCATAAAAGGATTTTAATCAAAAACCTGGTTTTCGACCGATCGCTCCTATGGCAGCTATATGATATAGTTGTCCGATGTTGATATAATTGTGAATATAAATAAGGAGTATAGTTAAACTAACAAATCCATACAACAACTTAATTATCGACCGGTCGTTCCTATGGCAGCTTTATGATATAGTTGTCCGATCTAAATAGGATTTTGCTTAAATTTGAAGAGTAAAGTAAAACTAATAAATGCCGAGTTTGGTCGAGATATCTTGATAAACAAAATGTTTTTTTTTCATACAAAAACTTAATTTTCGACCGATCGTTCCTATGGCAGCTACATTATATTGTGGTCCCATTTTAATAGGATTTTGCATATATATCAGAAACATAGTAAAACTAATAAATGCCGAGTTTGGTCAAGAATCTTGATAAACAAAATGTTTTTTCATACAGACTTAATTTTCGACCGATCGTTCCTATGGCAGCTATATGATATAGTAGTCCGATCTAAATAGGATTTTGCTTATATTTGAGGAGTAAAGTAAAACTAATAAATACCGAGTTTGGTAAAGATATCTTGAAAAACAAAATGTTATTTTTTCATACAAAAACTTAATTTTCGACCGATCGTTCCTATGGCAGCTATATGATATAGTAGTCCGATCTAAATAGGATTTTGCTTATATTTGAGGAGTAAAGTAAAACTAATAAATACCGAGTTCGGTAAAGATATCTTGAAAAACAAAATGTTTTTTTTTCATACTAAACTAAATTTTCCTCCGATCGTTCCTATGGCAGCTATATGATATAGTAGTCCGATCTAAATAGGATTCTGCTTATATTTGAGGAACATAGTAAAACTAATAAATGTCGAGTTTGGTCTAGATATCTTAATAAACAACATATTTTTCATACAAAAACTTAATTTTCGACCGATCGTTCCTATGGCAGCTATATGATATAGTGGTCCGATCTTAATAGGATTTTCCGTATATATGAGGAGTAAAATTAAAATTATAATACCCTCTGCAAGGGTATAAAAATGCCGAGTTTGTTTAAAATATCTTGATAACCATAAAAGGATTTTAATCAAAAACCTGGTTTTCGACCGATCGCTCCTATGGCAGCTATATGATATAGTTGTCCAATGTTGATATAATTGTGTATATAAATAAGGAGTATAGTTAAACTAAGAAATCCATACAACTTAATTATCGACCGGTCGTTCCTATGGCAGCTTTATGATATAGTTGTCCGATCTTAATATGATTTTGCGTACATATGAGGAGTAAAGTAAAACAAATAAATGCCGAGTTTTGTCAAGATATCTTGATAAACAATGTTTTTTTTCATACAAAAACTTAATTTTCGACCGATCGTTCCTATGGCAGCTATATGATATAGTGGTCCGATCTTAATTGGATTTTCCGTATATATGAGAAGTAAAATTAAAATTATAATAGCCTCTGCAAGGGTATAAAAATGCCGAGTTTGTTTAAAATATCTTGATAACCATAAAAGGATTTTAATCAAAAACCTGGTTTTCGACCGATCGCTCCTATGGCAGCTATATGATATAGTTGTCCGATGTTGATAAATTTGTGTATATAAATAAGGAGTATAGTTAAACTAACAAATCCATACAACAACTTAATTATCGACCGGTCGTTCCTATGGCAGCTTTATGATATAGTTGTCCGATCTTAATAGGATTTTGCATATAAACGAGAAGCATAGTAGTACTAATAAATGCCGAGTTTGGTCAAGATATCTTAAAAAACAAAATGTTTTTTCATACAACAACTTAACTTCCGACCGATCGTTCCTATGGCAGCTACATTATATAGTGGTCCGATCTTAATAGGATTTTGAATATATATGAGGAACATAGTAAAACTAACAAATGTCGAGTTTGGTCTAGATATCTTAATAAACAATATGTTTTTTCATACAAAAACTTAATTTTCGACCGATCGTTCCTATGGCAGCTATATGATATAGTAGTCCGATCTAAATAGGATTTTGCTTAAATTTGAGGAGTAAAGTAAAACTAATAAATGCCGAGTTTGGTCGAGATATCTTGATAAACAAAATGTTTTTTTTTCATACAAAAACTTAATTTTCGACCGATCGTTCCTATGGCAGCTACATTATATAGTGGTCCCATTTTAATAGGATTTTGCATATATATCAGAAACATAGTAAAACTAATAAATGCCGAGTTTGGTCAAGAATCTTGATAAACAACATGTTTTTTCATACAGACTTAATTTTCGACCGATCGTTCCTATGGCAGCTATATGATTTAGTAGTCCGATCTAAATAGGATTTTGCTTATATTTATGGAACATAGTAAAACTAATAAATGTCGAGTTTGGTCTAGATATCTTAATAAACAACATGTTTTTTCATACAAAAACTTAATTTTCGACCGATCGTTCCTATGGCAGCTATATGATATAGTGGTCCGATCTTAATAGGATTTTCCGTATATATGAGGAGTAAAATTAAAATTATAATACCCTCTGCAAGGGTATAAAAATGCCGAGTTTGTTTAAAATATCTTGATAACCATAAAAGGATTTTAATCAAAAACCTGGTTTTCGACCGATCGCTCCTATGGCAGCTATATGATATAGTTGTCCGATGTTGATATAATTGTGTATATAAATAAGGAGTATAGTTAAACTAACAATTCCATACAACAACTTAATTATCGACCGGTCGTTCCTATGGCAGCTTTATGATATAGTTGTCCGATCTTAATAGGATTTTGCATATAAACGAGGAGCATAGTAGTACTAATAAATAACGAGTTTTGTCAAGATATCTTAAAAAACAAAATGTTTTTTCATACAACAACTTAACTTTTGACCGATCGTTCCTATGGCAGCTACATTATATAGTGGTCCGATCTTAATAGGATTTTGCATATATATGAGGAACATAGTAAAACTAACAAATGTCGAGTTTGGTCTAGATATCTTAATAAACAACATGTTTTTTCATACAAAAACTTAATTTTCGACCGATCGTTCCTATGGCAGCTATATGATATAGTAGTCCGATCTAAATAGGATTTTGCTTAAATTTAAGAAGTAAAGTAAAACTAATAAATGCCGAATTTGGTAAATATATCTTGAAAAATAAAATGTTTTTTCATACAAAAACCGATCGTTCCTATGGCAGCTATATGATATAGTGGTCCGATCTTAATAGGATTCTGCGTATATATGAGGAACATAGTAAAACTAATAAATGTCGAGTTTGGTCTAGATATCTTAATAAACAACATGTTTTTTCATACAAAAACTTAATTTTCGACCGATCGTTCCTATGGCAGCTATATGATATAGTAGTCCGATCTAAATAGGATTTTGCTTAAATTTTAGGAGTAAAGTAAAACTAATAAATGCCGAGTTTGGTCTAGATATCTTAAAAAACAACATGTTTTTTCATACAAAAACTTAATTTTCGACCGATCGTTCCTATGTCAGCTATATGATATAGTAGTCCGATCTAAATAGGATTTTGCTTAAATATAAGGAGTAAAGTAAAACTAATAAATGCCGAGTTTGGTAAAGATATCTTGAAAAATAAAATGTTTTTTCATACAAAAAATTAATTTTCGACCGATCGTTCCTATGGCAGCTATATGATATAGTGGTCCGATCTTAAAATGATTTTGCGTACATATGAGGAGTAAAGTAAAACTAATAAATGCAGAGTTTTGTCAAGATATCTGGATAAACAATGTTTTTTTTCATACAAAAACTTAATTTTCGACCGATCGTTCCTATGGCAGCTATAGGATATAGTGGTCCGATCTTAATAGGATTTTCCGTATATATGAGGAGTAAAATTAAAATTATAATACCCTCTGCAAGGGTATAAAAATGCCGAGTTTGTTTAAAATATCTTGATAACCATAAAAGGATTTTAATCAAAAACCTGGTTTTCGACCGATCGCTCCTATGGCAGCTATATGATATAGTTGTCCGATGTTGATAAATTTGTGTATATAAATAAGGAGTATAGTTAAACTAACAAATCCATACAACAACTTAATTATCGACCGGTCGTTGCTATGGCAGCTTTATGATATAGTTGTCCGCTCTTAATAGGATTTTGCATATAAACGAGAAGCATAGTAGTACTAATAAATGCCGAGTTTGGTCAAGATATCTTAAAAAACAAAATGTTTTTTCATACAACAACTTAACTTCCGACCGATCGTTCCTATGGCAGCTACATTATATAGTGGTCCGATCTTAATAGGATTTTGAATATATATGAGGAACATAGTAAAACTAACAAATGTCGAGTTTGGTCTAGATATCTTAATAAACAACATGTTTTTTCATACAAAAACTTAATTTTCGACCGATCGTTCCTATGGCAGCTATATGATATAGTAGTCCGATCTAAATAGGATTTTGCTTAAATTTGAGGAGTAAAGTAAAACTAATAAATGCCGAGTTTGGTCGAGATATCTTGATAAACAAAATGTTTTTTTTTCATACAAAAACTTAATTTTCGACCGATCGTTCCTATGGCAGCTACATTATATAGTGGTCCCATTTTAATAGGATTTTGCATATATATCACAAACATAGTAAAACTAATAAATGCCGAGTTTGGTCAAGAATCTTGATAAACAAAATGTTTTTTCATACAGACTTAATTTTCGACCGATCGTTCCTATGGCAGCTATATGATTTAGTAGTCCGATCTAAATAGGATTTTGCTTATATTTATGGAACATAGTAAAACTAATAAATGTCGAGTTTGGTCTAGATATCTTAATAAACAACATGTTTTTTTATACAAAAACTTAATTTTCGACCGATCGTTCCTATGGCAGCTATATGATATAGTGGTCCGATCTTAATAGGATTTTCCGTATATATGAGGAGTAAAATTAAAATTATAATACCCTCTGCAAGGGTATAAAAATGCCGAGTTTGTTTAAAATATCTTGATAACCATAAAAGGATTTTAATCAAAAACCTGGTTTTCGACCGATCGCTCCTATGGCAGCTATATGATATAGTTGTCCGATGTTGATATAATTGTGTATATAAATAAGGAGTATAGTTAAACTAACAAATCCATACAACAACTTAATTATCGACCGGTCGTTCCTATGGCAGCTTTATGATATAGTTGTCCGATCTTAATAGGATTTTGCATATAAACGAGGAGCATAGTAGTACTAATAAATAACGAGTTTGGTCAAGATATCTTAAAAAACAAAATGTTTTTTCATACAACAACTTAACTTTTGACCGATCGTTCCTATGGCAGCTACATTATATAGTGGTCCGATCTTAATAGGATTTTGCATATATATGAGGAACATAGTAAAACTAACAAATGTCGAGTTTGGTCTAGATATCTTAATAAACAACATGTTTTTTCATACAAAAACTTAATTTTCGACCGATCGTTCCTATGGCAGCTATATGATATAGTAGTCCGATCTAAATAAGATTTTGCTTAAATTTGAGGAGTAAAGTAAAACTAATAAATGCCGAGTTTGGTCGAGATATCTTGATAAACAAAATGTTTTTTTTTCATACAAAAACTTAATTTTCGACCGATCGTTCCTATGGCAGCTACATTATATAGTGGTCCCATTTTAATAGGATTTTGCATATATATCAGAAACATAGTAAAACTAATAAATGCGAGTTTGGTCGAGAATCTTGATAAACAAAATGTTTTTTCATACAGACTTAATTTTCGACCGATCGTTCCTATGGCAGCTATATGATATAGTAGTCCGATCTAAATAGGATTTTGCTTATATATGAGGAGTAAAGTAAAACTAATAAATACCGAGTTTGGTAAAGATATCTTGAAAAACAAAATGTTATTTTTTCATACAAAAACTTAATTTTCGACCGAGCGTTCCTATGGCAGCTATATGATATAGTAGTCCGATCTAAATAGGATTTTGCTTATATTTGAGGAGTAAAGTAAAACTGATAAATACCGAGTTTGGTAAAGATATCTTGAAAAACAAAATGTTTTTTTTTCATACAAAAAGTAAATTTTCCTCCGATCGTTCCTATGGCAGCTATATGATATAGTAGTCCGATCTAAATAGGATTTTGCTTATATTTGAGGAACATAGTAAAACTAATAAATGTCGAGTTTGGTCTAGATATCTTCATAAACAACATGTTTTTTCATACAAAAACTTAATTTTCGACCGATCGTTCCTATGGCAGCTATATGATATAGTGGTCCGATCTTAATAGGATTTTCCGTATATATGAGGAGTAAAATTAAAATTATAATACCCTCTGCAAGGGTATAAAAATGCCGAGTTTGTTTAAAATATCTTGATAACCATAAAGGATTTTAATCAAAAACCTGGTTTTCGACCGATCGCTCCTATGGCAGCTATATGATATAGTTGTCCGATGTTGATATAATTGTGTATATAAATAAGGAGTATAGTTAAACTAATAAATCCATACAACTTAATTATCGACCGGTCGTTCCTATGGCAGCTTTATGATATAGTTGTCCGATCTTAATATGATTTTGCGTACATATGAGGAGTAAAGTAAAACTAATAAATGCCGAGTTTTGTCAAGATATCTTGATAAACAATGTTTTTCTTCATACAAAAACTTAATTTTCGACCGGTCGTTCCTATGGCAGCTATATGATATATTGGTCCGATCTTAATTGGATTTTCCGTATATATGAGAAGTAAAATTAAAATTATAATACCCTCTGCAAGGGTATAAAAATGCCGAGCTTGTTTAAAATATCTTGATAACCATAAAAGGATTTTAATCAAAAACCTGGTTTTCGACCGATCGCTCCTATGGCAGCTATATGATATAGTTGTCCGATGTTGATATAATTGTGTATATAAATAAGGAGTATAGTTAAACTAATAAATCCATACAACAACTTAATTATCGACCGGTCGTTCCTATGGCAGCTTTATGATATAGTTGTCCGATCTTAATAGGATTTTGCATATAAACGAGGAGCATAGTAATACTAATAAATGCCGAGTTTGGTCAAGATATCTTAAAAAACAAAATGTTTTTTCATACAACAACTTAACTTTCGACCGATCGTTCCTATGGCAGCTACATTATATAGTGGTCCGATCTTAATAGGATTTTGCATATATATGAGAAACATAGTAAAACTAATTAATGTCGAGTTTGGTCTAGATATCTTAATAAACAACATGTTTTTTCATACAAAAACTTAATTTTCGACCGATCGTTCCTATGGCAGCTATATGATATAAATAGGATTTTGCTTAAATTTGAGGAGTAAAGTAAAACTAATAAATGCCGAGTAGTCCGATCTAAATAGGATTTTGCTTAAATTTGAGGAGTAAAGTAAAACTAATAAATGCCGAGTTTGGTCGAGATATCTTGAAAAACAAAATGTTTTTTTTCATACAAAAACTAAATTTCCTCCGATCGTTCCTATGGCAGCTATATGATATAGTAGTCCGATCTAAATAGGATTTTGCTTATATTTGAGGAACATAGTAAAACCAATAAATGTCGAGTTTGGTCTAGATATCTTAATAAACAACATGTTTTTACATACAAAAACTTAATTTTCGACGGATCGTTCCTATGGCAGCTATATGATATAGTGGTCCGATCTTAATAGGATTTTCCGTATATATGAGGAGTAAAATTAAAATTATAATACCCTCTGCAAGGGTATAAAAATGCCGAGTTTGTTTAAAATATCTTAATAACCATAAAAGGATTTTAATCAAAAACCTGGTTTTCGACCGATCGCTCCTATGGCAGCTATATGATATAGTTGTCCGATGTTGATATAATTGTGTATATAAATAAGGAGTATAGTTAAACTAATAAATCCATACAACTTAATTATCGACCGGTCGTTCCTATGACAGCTTTATGATATAGTTGTCCGATCTTAATATGATTTGCGTACATATGAGGAGTAAAGTAAAACTAATAAATGCCGAGTTTTGTCAAGATATCTTGATAAACAATGTTTTCTTCATACAAAAACTTAATTTTCGACCGATCGTTCCTATGGCAGCTATATGATATAGTGGTCCGATCTTAATTGGATTTTCCGTATATATGAGAAGTAAAATTAAAATTATAATACCCTCTGCAAGGGTATAAAAATGCCGAGTTTGTTTAAAATATCTTGATAACCATAAAGGATTTTAATCAAAAACCTGGTTTTCGACCGATCGCTCCTATGGCAGCTATATGATATAGTTGTCCGATGTTGATATAATTGTGTATATAAATAAGGAGTATAGTTAAACTAATAAATCCATAACAACTTAATTATCGACCGGTCGTTCCTATGGCAGCTTTATGATATAGTTGTCCGATCTTAATAGGATTTTGCATATAAACGAGGAGCATAGTAATACTAATAAATGCCGAGTTTGGTCAAGATATCTTAAAAAACAAAATGTTTTTTCATACAACAACTTAACTATGGCAGCTATATGATATAGTTGTCCGATGTTGATATAATTGTGTATATATATAAGGAGTATAGTTAAACTAATAAATCCATACAACAACTTAATAATCGACCGGTCGTTCCTATGGCAGCTTTATGATATAGTGGTCCGATCTTAATAGGATTTTGCATATAAACGAGGAGCATAGTAATACTAATAAATGTCGAGTTTGGTCTAGATATCTTAATAAACAACATGTTATTTCATACAAAACTTAATTTTCGTCCGATCGTTCCTATGGCAGCTATATGATATAGTAGTCCGATCTAAATAGGATTTTGCTTAAATTTTAGGAGTAAAGTAAAACTAATAAATGCCGAGTTTGGTCTAGATATCTTAATAAACAACATGTTATTTCATACAAAACTTAATTTTCGACCGATCGTTCCTATGGCAGCTATATGATATAGTGGTCCGATCTTAATAGGATTTTGCATATAAACAAGGAGCATAGTAAAACTAATAAATGCCGAGTTTGCTCAAGATATCTTTAAAAACAAATGTTTTTTCATAACAACTTAACTTTCGACCGATCGTTCCTATGGCAGCTATATTTATAGTGGTCCGATCTTAATAGGATTTTGCATATATATGAGGAACATAGTAAAACTAATAAATGTCGAATTTGGTCTAGATATCTTAATAAACATCGTGTTTTTTTATACAAAAACTTAATTTTCGACCGATCGTTCCTATGGCAGCTATATGATATATTAGTCCGATCTAAATAGGATTTTGCATAAATTTGAAGAGTAAAGTAAAACTAATAAATGCCGAGTTTGGTCAAGATATCTTGATAAACAAAATGTTTTTTCATGCAACAACTTAACTTTCGACCGATCGTTCCTATGGCAGCTACATTATATAGTGGTCCGATCTTAATAGGATTTTGCATATATATGAGGAACATAGTAAAACTAATAAATGTCGAGTTTGGTCTAGATATCTTAATAAACAACATGTTTTTTCATACAAAAACTTAATTTTCGACCGATCGTTCCTATGGCAGCTATATGATATAGTAGTCCGATCTAAATAGGATTTTGTTTATATTTAAGGAGTAAAGTAAAACTAATTAATACCGAGTTTGGTAAAGATATATTGAAAAACTAAATTTTTTTTTTCATACAAAAACTTAATTTTCGACCGATCGTTCCTACGGCAGCTATATGATATAGTAGTCCGATCTAAATAGGATTTGCTTATATTTGAGGAGTATAGTAAAACTAATAAATGCCGAGTTTGGTCAAGATATCTTGATAAGCAAAATGTTTTTTCATACAAAAACTTAATTTTCGACCGATCGTTCCTATGGCAGCTATATGATATAGTGGTCCGATCTTAATAGGATTTTGCGTATATATGAAGAGTAAAGTAAAACTAATAAATGCCGAGTTTGGTCAAGATATCTTGATAAACAATGTTTTTTTTTCATACAAAACTTAATTTTCGACCGATCGTTCGTATAGCAGCTATATGATATAGTGGTCCAATCTTAATATGATTTTGCGTACATATGAGGAGTAAAGTAAAACTAATAAATGCCGAGTTTTGTCAAGATATCTTGATAAACAATGTTTTTTTTTTCATACAAAAACTTAATTTTCGACCGATCGTTCCTATGGCAGCTATATGATATAGTAGTCCGATCTAAATAGGATTTTGCTTATATTTTAGGAGTATAGTAAAACTAATAAATGTCGAGTTTGGTCTAGATATCTTAATAAACAACATGTTTTTTCATACAAAAACTTAATTTTCGACCGATAGTTCCTATGGCAGCTATATGATATAGTAGTCCGATCTAAATAGGATTTTGCATAAATTTGAGGAGTAAAGTAAAACTAATAAATGCCGAGTTTGGTAAAGATATCTTGAAAAATAAAATGTTTTTTCATACAAAAAATTAATTTTCGACCGATCGTTCCTATGGCAGCTATATGATATAGTGGTCCGATCTTAATATGATTTTGCGTACATATGAGGAGTAAAGTAAACCTAATAAATGCCGAGTTTTGTCAAGATATCTTAATAAACAACATGTTTTTTCATACAAAAACCGATCGTTCCTTTGGCAGCTATATGATATAGTGGTCCGATCTTAATAGGATTCTGCGTATATATGAGGAGTAAAGTAAAACTAATAAATGCCGAGTTTGGTCTAGATATCTTAATAAACAACATGTTTTTTCATACAAAAAATTTATTTTCGACCGATCGTTCCTATGGCAGCTATATGATATAGTGGTCCGATCTTAATAGGATTCTGAGTATATATGAGGAGTAAAGTAAAACTAATAAATGCCGAGTTTGGTCTAGATATCTTAATAAACAACATGTTTTTTCATACAAAGACTTAATTTTTGACCGATCGTTTCTATGGCAGCTATATGATATAGTGGTCCGATCCAGCTGGTTTTTACATATGTGTTGCGTGCAACAGAAATAGGGACTTCTGCAAAATTTCATTAAGGTAGCTTTAAAACTGAGAGACTAGTTCGCATAGAAACAGACAGAAGGACAGACGGACAGACGGACATGGTACTATCGACTCGGCTGTTGATGCTGATCAAGAGTATATATACTTTATGGGGTAGGAGATGTCTCCTTCTAAAATTATAATACCCTCTGCAAGGGTATAAAAATGCCGAGTTTGTTTAAGACATCTTGATAACCATAAAAGGTTTTAATCAAAAACCTGGTTTACGACCGATCGCTTCTATGGCAGCTAAATGATATAGTTGTCTGATGTTGATATAATTGTGTATATATATAAGGAGTATAGCTAAACTATTAAATCCATACAACTTAATTATCGACCGATCGTTCCTATCGCAGCTATATGATATAGTAGTCCGATCTAAATAGGATTTTGCTTAAATTTGAGGAGTAAAGTAAAGCTAATAAATGCCGAGCTTGGTCAAGATATCTTGATAAACAAAATGTTTTTTCATACAACTTAACTTTCGACCGATCGTTCCTATGGCAGCTACATTATATAGTGGTCCGATCTTAATAGGATTTTGCATATATATGAGGAACATAGTAAAACTAATAAATGTCAAGTTTGGTCTAGATATCTTAATAAACAACATGATTTTTCATACAAAAACTTAATTTTCGACCGATCGTTCCTATGGCAGCTTTTGATATAAGTAAAAACTAATAAATGCCGAGTTTGGTAAAGATATCTTGAAAAATAAAATGTTTTTTCATACAAAAAATTAATTTTCGACCGATCGTTCCTATGGCAGCTATATGATATAGTGGTCCGATCTTAATATGATTTTGCGTACATATGAGGAGTAAAGTAAAACTAATAAATGCCGAGTTTTGTCAAGATATCTTGATAAACAATGTTTTTTTTCATACAAAAACTTAATTTTCGACCGATCGTTCCTATGGCAGCTATATGATATAGTTGTCCGATCTTAATAGGATTTTGCATATAAACGAGGAGCATAGTAAAACTAATAAATGCCGAGTTTGGTCAAGATATCTTAATAAACAAAATGTTTTTTCATACAACAACTTAACTTTCGACCGATCGTTCCTATGGCAGCTACATTATATAGTAGTCCGATCTTAATAGGATTTTCCGTATATATGAGGAGTAAAATTAAAATTATAATACCCTCTGCAAGGGTATAGAAATGCCGAGTTTGTTTAAAATATCTTGATAAACATAAAAGGATTTTAATCAAAAACCTGGTTTTCGACCGATCGCTCCTATGGTAGCTATATGATATAGTTGTCCGATGTTGATATAATTGTGTATATATATAAGGAGTATAGTTAAACTAATAAATCCATACAACAACTTAATTATCGACCGGTCGTTCCTATGGCAGCTTTATGATATAGTTGTCCGATCTTAATAGGATTTTGCATATAAACGAGGAGCATAGTAAGACTAATAAATGCCGAGTTTGGTCAAGATATCTTAAAAAACAAAATGTTTTTTCATACAACAACTTAACTTTCGACCGATCGTTCCTATGGCAGCTACATTATATCGTGGTCCGATCTTAATAGGATTTTGCATATGTATGAGGAACATAGTAAAACTAATAAAAGTCGAGTTTGGTCTAGATATCTTAATAAACAACATGTTTTTTCATACAAAAACTTAATTTTCGACCGATCGTTCCTATGGCAGCTATATGATATAGTAGTCCGATCTAAATAGGATTTTGCATATGTATGAGGAACATAGTAAAACTAATAAAAGTCGAGTTTGGTCTAGATATCTTAATAAACAACATGTTTTTTCATACAAAAACTTAATTTTCGACCGATCGTTCCTATGGCAGCTATATGATATAGTAGTCCGATCTAAATAGGATTTTGCATAAATTTGAGGAGTAAAGTAAAACTAATAAATGCCGAGTTTTGTCAAGATATCTTGATAAACAATGTTTTTTTTCATACAAAAACTTAATTTTCGACCGATCGTTCCTATGGCAGCTATATGATATAGTGGTCCGATCTTAATAGGATTTTCCGTATATATGAGGAGTAAAATTAAAATTATAATACCCTCTGCAAGGGTATAAAAATGCCGAGTTTGTTTAAAATATCTTGATAACCATAAAAGGATTTTAATCAAAAACCTGGTTTTCGACCGATCGCTCCTATGGCAGCTATATGATATAGTTGTCCGATGTTGATATAATTGTGTATATATATTTATTTATTTATTTATTTATTTATTTATTAATGGTCGACAAAACGAGTGTCTTCCTCAGTATTCAATAGAATATACAATTTAATTTTATGCTAAAAGCCTAGTTAAAGGATACAATTTTCTAAATAGCATCACCGACCGATGGAGGTGTTTTATTTGCCAGTCCGGCCAGCTGTGCCCCTTTTCACAGCTAATTTTGTCAGTGACGCTATTAGAGCCTACATCTAAGCAGAAGGTTGTAAGTAGGAAAAAAGTGTTTTCAAGTAGCATTAAAATAATCTTAATTTGCTATATTAATAAAGAAAATACAATAAATAGGAAAAATGAAAGTAAGAAGATTGTTAATAAAGTAAAGCAATGTAAGTTAGATAAAGAGTGTTAAGTAGATAGGACAGAGAGAAAAGTAATGGGAAATCACCGACCCGGTGGGGGAAAATTGTTCAGCCTGTCCGGCAAGCTATGCCCCTGCTCATAGCTGGGAATGGTCAGCGACTTCCCGAAGGTATCCTGAAAGCAACGATTTTATTAGGGGTAGAGTCAGTTCGGTAGAGAAAACGTGATGCAAACTATTATAATTTTTACATAGCACGCGAAAAGGATTGTGCATAGCGTAGTCTGTTGTGCACGTAGATAGTAAAAAGGGGCGATAATTTCTGGTTGGTCTAGCCGGAACAGAGAATTGAAGACGCCCTAGCAGAAAAGGAGAATCTATGTCGCCAATAATCAACTTATGTAGAAGGACAACACCGAGAATTGTCCTACGGTTGGTTAACGACGGAAGGTTGAGAAGAAGCAGTCTGCTGGAGTAGGATGGCAACCGAAGATTAGGTCCCAATTTAAACCTCGTAAGGCAAAAAGCAGAAATTGCTTCTGAACAGATTCAATACGATCCTGGCTGTTGATATACTGTGGAGACCAAATGCAAGAGCAGTATTCAAGGATAGGGCGAACAAGAGAGATGTACAGAAGTTTTGTTATAAAAGGATCGTTAAACTCTTTAGACCATCGTTTAATGAATCCAGTACACCTTTTGCCTCATTAACGATGGTATCTATGTGAAGATTGAAACAGAGTTTAGAATCAAAAATTACGCCTAGATCCTTAACTGTTAGTATACGTTGCAAAGGGATATTGTCGATTGTATAACTGACAAGATAAGGTGTAGTACGATTAAAAGTCATAAACATACACTTTGAACAGTTTAGATGCAATTGATTGGCCGAACACCATAGTTGCATAGCGTTCAAATCGTCTTGTAGACGAGAATGATGTAGGGATTAGTGTATAATAGAAAAAGTTTGACATCGTCCGCATACATGAGTACACGGGCATGTGATATGTCAGAGGGGAGATCATTTATAAAAAGGGTAAAGAGTAAAGGTCCAAGATGACTACCTTGAGGAACACCAGAAGTAACGTGAACCCGTTTAGAGGTAGTCAGCCTCAGCATTACTCTTTGGGTCCTACCTTTTAAATAAGAATTAATCCAAAGCAGAAGAGACAGGGGGAAACCTATTCGGTCAAGTTTAAAAAGTAAAATGTCATGGTGCACAGAGTCAAACGCCTTACTGAAGTCAGTGTAAATGACATCAGTTTGCATTTTCGAAAGGAAAGCATCGTTTACCAAGGAAGTAAACTCAAGCAGATTGGTCGTAGTTGACCGATTCTTTACGAATCCGTGTTGAACAGGGGAAACAACTGATTTGCAGAAATGCTGCAAATTCGAAGTGATTATTTTTTCAAATAATTTAGGAATAGCGGACAGTTTTGCAATGCCCCTGTAATTTCGTATATCAGACTTCCCACCTTTCTTGTGAAGAGGAATGATATAAGATTCTTTCCAAAGAGATGGAAAGACAGAAGTTTCAAGGGATAGATTAAAGGAGTATAGTTAAACTAATAAATCCATACAACAACTTAATTATCGACCGGTCGTTCCTATGGCAGCTTTATGATATAATTGTCCGATCTTAATAGGATTTTGCATATAAACGAGGAGCATAGTAATACTAATAAATGCGGAGTTTGGTCAAGATATCTTAAAAAACAAAATGTTTTTTCATACAACAACTTAACTTTCGACCGATCGTTCCTATGGCAGCTACATTATATAGTGGTCCGATCTAAATAGGATATTGCATATATATGAGGAACATAGTAAAGCTAATAAATGTCGAGTTTGGTCTAGATATCTTAATAAACAACATGTTTTTTCATACAAAAACTTAATTTTCGACCGATCGTTCCTATGGCAGCTATATGATATAGTAGTCCGATCTAAATAGGATTTTGCTTAAATTTTAGGAGTAAAGTAAAACTAATAAATGCCGAGTTTGGTCTAGATATCTTAATAAACAACATGTTTTTTCATACAAAAACTTAATTTTCGACCGATCGTTCCTATGGCAGCTATATGATATAGTAGTCCGATCTAAATAGGATTTTGCTTATATTTGAGGAGTAAAGTAAAACTAATAAATGATAAAGATATATTGAAATATAAAATGTTTTTTTTTTCATACAAAACTTAATTTTCGACCGATCGTTCCTATAGCAGCTATATGATATAGTGGTCCGATCTTAATAGGATTTTGCGTATATATGAGGAGTAAAGTAAAACTAATAAATGCCGAGTTTGGTCAAGATATCTTGATAAACAGAATGTTTTTTCATATAAAAACCGATCGTTCCTATGGCAGCTATATGGTATAGTGGTCCGATCTTAATAGGATTCTGCGTATATATGAGGAGTAAAGTAAAACTAATAAATGCAGAGTTTGGTCAAGATATCTTGATAAACAAAATGTTTTTTCATACAAAGACTTAATTTTTGACCGATCGTTTCTATGCTCCGATCCAGCTGGTTTTTACATATGTGTTGCGTGCAACAGAAATAGGGACTTCTGCAAAATTTCATTAAGGTAGCTTTAAAACTGAGAGACTAGTTCGCATAGAAACAGACAGAAGGACAGACGGATAGACGGACATGGTACTATCGACTCGGCTGTTGATGCTGATCAAGAGTATATATACTTTATGGCGTAGGAGATGTCTCCTTCTAAAATTATAATACCCTCTGCAAGGGTATAAAAATGCCGAGTTTGTTTAAGATATCTTGATAACCATAAAAGGTTTTTAATCACAAACCTGGTTTTCGACCGATCGCTCCTATGGCAGCTAAATGATATAGTTGTCTGTGTTGATATAATTGTGTATATATATAAGGAGTATAGCTAAACTAATAAATCCATACAACAACTTAATTATCGACCGGTCGTTGCCATGGCAGCTTTATGATATAGTGGTCCGATCTTAATAGGATTTTGCATATAAACTAATAAATGCCGAGTTTGGTCAAGATATCTTAAAACAAAATGTTTTTTTCATACAACAACTTAACTTTCGACCGATCGTTCTTATGGCAGCTACATTATATAGTGGTCCGATCTTAATAGGATTTTGCACATATATGAGGAACATAGTAAAACTAATAAATGTCGAGTTTGGTCTAGATATCTTAATAAACAACATGTTTTTTCATACAAAAACTTAATTTTCGACCGATCGTTCCTATGGCAGCTATATGATATATTAGTCCGATCTAAATAGGATTTTGCATAAATTTGAGAAGCAAAGTTAAACTAATAAATGCCGAGTTTGTCAAGATATCTTGATAAATAACATTTTTTTTCATACAACAACTTAACTTTCGACCGATCGTTCCTATGGCAGCTACATTATATAGTGGTCCGATCTTAATAGGATTTTGCATATATATGAGGAACATAGTAAAACTAATAAATGTCGAGTTTGGTCTAGATATCTTAATAAACAACATGATTTTTCATACAAAAACTTAATTTTCGACCGATCGTTCCTATGGCAGCTATATGATATAGTAGTCCGATCTAAATAGGATTTTGCTTAAATTTTAGGAGTAAGTAAAACTAATAAATGCCGAGTTTGGTCTAGATATCTTAATAAACAACATGTTTTTTCATACAAAAACTTATTTTTCGACCGATCGTTCCTATGGCAGCTATATGATATAGTAGTCCGATCTAAATAGGATATATATTAAGGAGTAAAGTAAAACTAATAAATACCCAGTTTGGTTAAGATATATTGAAAAACAAAATGTTTTTTTTTTCATACAAAAAGTTAATTTTCGACCGATCGTTCCTATGGCAGCTATATGATATAGTAGTCCGATCTAAATAGGATTTTGCGTATATATGAAGAGTAAAGTAAAACTAATAAATGCCGAGTTTGGTCAAGATATCTTGATAAACAATGTTTTTTTTTCATACAAAACTTAATTTTCGACCGATCGTTCCTATAGCAGCTATATGATATAGTGGTCCGATCTAAATAGGATTTTGCTTATATTTGAGGAGTAAAGTAAAACTATAATGCCGAGTTTGGTCAAGATATCTGATAACAATGTTTTTTTTCATACAAAACTTAATTTTCGACCGATCGTTCCTATAGCAGCTATATGATATAGTGGTCCGATTAAAATAGGATTTTGCTTATATTTGAGAAGCAGAGTAAAACTAATAAATGCCGAGTTTGGTCAAGATATATTGATAAACAAAATGTTTTTTCATACAAAAACTTAATTTTCGACCGATCGTTCCTATGGCAGCTTTATGATATAGTGGTCCGATCTTAATAGGATTTTGCATTTAAACAAGGAGCATAGTAAAACTAATAAATGCCGAGTTTGGTCAAGATATCTTAAAAAACAAAATGTTTTTTCATACAACAACTTAACTTTCGACCGATCGTTCCTATGGCAGCTACATTATATAGTGGTCCGATCTTAATAGGATTTTGCATATATATGAGGAACATAGTAAAACTAATAAATGTCGAGTTTGGTCTAGATATCTTAATAAACAACATGTTTTTCATACAAAAACTTAATTTTCGACCGATCGTTCCTATGGCAGCTATATGATATAGTAGTCCGATCTAAATAGGATTTTGCATAAATTTGAGGAGTAAAGTAAAACTAATAATGCCGAGTTTGGTCAAGATATCTTGATAAACAAAATGTTTTTTCATACAACAACTTAACTTTCGACCGATCGTTCCTATGGCAGCTACATTATATAGTGGTCCGATCTTAATAGGATTTTGCATATATATGAGGAACATAGTAAAACTAATAAATGCCGAGTTTGGTCTAGATATCTTAATAAACAACATGTTTTTTCATACAAAAACTTAATTTTCGACCGATCGTTCCTATGGCAGCTATATGATATAGTAGTCCGATCTAAATAGGATTTTGCATAAATTTGAGGAGTAAAGTAAAACTAATAAATACCGAGTTTGGTAAAGATATCTTGAAAAACAAAATGTTTTTTTTTCATACAAAAAGTAAATTTTCCTCCGATCGTTCCTATTGCAGCTATATGATATAGTAGTCCGATCTAAATAGGATTTTGCATAAATTTGAGGAGTAAAGTAAAACTAATAAATGCCGAGTTTGGTCAAGATATCTTGATAAACAAAGTGTTTTTTCATACAACAACTTTATTTTCGACCGATCGTTCCTATAGCAGCTATATGATATAGTAGTCCGATCTAAATAGGATTTTGCTTAAATTTGAGGAGTAAAGTAAAACTAATAAGTGCCGAGTTTGGTAAAAATCTTGAAAAATAAAATGTTTTTTCATACAAAAAATTAATTTTCGACCGATCGTTCCTATGGCAGCTATATGATATAGTGGTCCGATCTTAATATGATTTTGCGTACATATGAGGAGTAAAATAAAACTAATAATGCCGAGTTTGGTCTAGATATCTTAATAAACAACATGTTTTTTCATACAAAAACTTAATTTTCGACCGATCGTTCCTATGGCAGCTATATGATATAGTAGTCCGATCTAAATAGGATTTTGCATAAATTTGAGGAGTAAAGTAAAACTAATAAATACCGAGTTTGGTAAAGATATCTTGAAAAACAAAATGTTTTTTTTTCATACAAAAGTAAATTTTCCTCCGATCGTTCCTATGGCAGCTATATGATATAGTAGTCCGATCTAAATAGGATTTTGCTTAAATTTGACGAGTAAAGTACAACTAATAAGTGCCGATTTGGTAAAAATATCTTGATAAACAATGTTTTTTTCATACAAAACTTAATTTTCGACCGATCGTTCCTATAGCAGCTATATGATATAGTGGTCCGATTAAAATAGGATTTTGCTTATTTGAGAAGCAGAGTAAAACTAATAAATGCCGAGTTTGGTCAAGATATATTGATAAACAAAATGTTTTTTCATACAAAAAATTAATTTTCGACCGATCGTTCCTGTGGCAGCTATATGATATAGTAGTCCGATCTAAATAGGATTTTGCTTAAATTTAGGAGTAAAGTAAAACTAATAAATGCCGAGTTTGGTCTAGATATCTTAATAAACAACATGTTTTTCATACAAAAACTTATTTTTCGACCGATCGTTCCTATGGCAGCTATATGATATAGTAGTCCGATCTAAATAGGATATATATTTAAGGAGTAAAGTAAAACTAATAAATACCCAGTTGGTTAAGATATATTGAAAACAAAATGTTTTTTTTCATACAAAAAGTTAATTTTCGACCGATCGTTCCTATGGCAGCTATATGATATAGTAGTCCGATCTAAATAGGATTTTGCGTATATATGAAGAGTAAAGTAAAACTAATAAATGCCGAGTTTGGTCAAGATATCTTGATAAACAATGTTTTTTTTCATACAAAACTTAATTTTCGACCGATCGTTCCTATAGCAGCTATATGATATAGTGGTCCGATCTAAATAGGATTTGCTTATATTTGAGGAGTAAAGTAAAACTAATAAATGCCGAGTTTGGTCAAGATATCTTGATAAACAATGTTTTTTTTTCATACAAACTTAATTTTCGACCGATCGTTCCTATAGCAGCTATATGATATAGTGGTCCGATTAAAATAGGATTTTGCTTATATTTGAGAAGCAGAGTAAAACTAATAAATGCCGAGTTTGGTCAGATATATTGATAAACAAAATGTTTTTTCATACAAAAACTTAATTTTCGACCGATCGTTCCTATGGCAGCTTTATGATATAGTGGTCCGATCTTAATAGGATTTTGCATTTAAACAAGGAGCATAGTAAACTAATAAATGCCGAGTTTGGTCAAGATATCTTAAAAAACAAAATGTTTTTTCATACAACAACTTAACTTTCGACCGATCGTTCCTATGGCAGCTACATTATATAGTGGTCCGATCTTAATAGGATTTTGCATATATATGAGGAACATAGTAAAACTAATAAATGTCGAGTTTGGTCTAGATATCTTAATAAACAACATGTTTTTTCATACAAAAACTTATTTTCGACCGATCGTTCCTATGGCAGCTATATGATTAGTAGTCCGATCTAAATAGGATTTTGCATAAATTTGAGGAGTAAAGTAAAACTAATAAATGCCGAGTTTGGTCAAGATATCTTGATAAACAAAATGTTTTTCATACAACAACTTAACTTTCGACCGATCGTTCCTATGGCAGCTACATTATATAGTGGTCCGATCTTAATAGGATTTTGCATATATATGAGGAACATAGTAAAACTAATAATGCCGAGTTTGGTCTAGATATCTTATAAACAACATGTTTTTTCATACAAAAACTTAATTTTCGACCGATCGTTCCTATGGCAGCTATATGATATAGTAGTCCGATCTAAATAGGATTTTGCATAAATTTGAGGAGTAAAGTAAAACTAATAAATACCGAGTTGGTAAAGATATCTTGAAAAACAAAATGTTTTTTTTTCATACAAAAAGTAAATTTTCCTCCGATCGTTCCTATTGCAGCTATATGATATAGTAGTCGATCTAAATAGGATTTTGCATAAATTTGAGGAGTAAAGTAAAACTAATAAATGCCGAGTTTGGTCAAGATATCTTGATAAACAAAGTGTTTTTTCATACAACAACTTTATTTTCGACCGATCGTTCCTATAGCAGCTATATGATATAGTAGTCCGATCTAAATAGGATTTTGCTTAAATTTGAGGAGTAAAGTAAAACTAATAAGTGCCGAGTTTGGTAAAAATATCTTGAAAAATAAAATGTTTTTTCATACAAAAAATTAATTTTCGACCGATCGTTCCTATGGCAGCTATATGATATAGTGGTCCGATCTTAATATGATTTTGCGTACATATGAGGAGTAAAAAAAACTAATAAATGCCGAGTTTGGTCTAGATATCTTAATAAACAACATGTTTTTTCATACAAAAACTTAATTTTCGACCGATCGTTCCTATGGCAGCTATATGATATAGTAGTCCGATCTAAATAGGATTTTGCATAAATTTGAGGAGTAAAGTAAAACTAATAAATACCGAGTTTGGTAAAGATATCTTGAAAAACAAAATGTTTTTTTTTTCATACAAAAAGTAAATTTTCCTCCGATCGTTCCTATGGCAGCTATATGATATAGTAGTCCGATCTAAATAGGATTTTGCTTAAATTTGACGAGTAAAGTACAACTAATAAGTGCCGAGTTTGGTAAATATATCTTGAAAATTAAAATGTTTTTTCATACAAAAAATTAATTTTCGACCGATTGTTCCTATGGCAGCTATATGATATAGTGGTCCGATTTTAATATGATTTTGCGTACATATGAGGAGTAAAGTAAAACTAATAAATGCCGAGTTTTGTCAAGATATCTTGATAAACAATGTTTTTTTTCATACAAAAACTTAATTTTCGACCGATCGTTCCTATGGCAGCTATATGATATAGTGGTCCGATCTTAATAGGATTTTCCGTATATATGAGGAGTAAAATTAAAATTATAATACCCTCTGCAAGGGTATAAAAATGCCGAGTTTGCTTAAAATATCTTGATAACCATAAAAGGATTTTAATCAAAAACCTGGTTTTCAACCCATATATATATAAGGAGTATAGTTAAACTAATAAATCCATACAACAACTTAATTATCGACCGGTCGTTCCTATGGCAGCTTTTTGATATAGTTGTCCGATCTTAATAGGATTTTGCATATAAACGAGGAGCATAGTAATACTAATAAATGCCGAGTTTGGTCAAGATATCTAAAAAACAAAATGTTTTTTCATTCAAACAACTTAACTTTGGACCGATCGTTCCTATGGCAGCTACATTATATAGTGTTCCCATTTTAATAGGATTTTGCATATATATCAGAAACAAAGTAAAACTAATAAATGCCGAGTTTGGTCAAGAATCTTGATAAACAAAATGTTTTTTCATACAGACTTAATTTTCGACCGATCGTTCCTATGGCAGTTATTTGATATAATGGTCCAGCCGGAACAGAGAATTGAAGTCGCCCTAGCAGAAAAGGAGAATCTATGTCGCCAATAATCAACTTATGTAGAAGGACAACACCGAGAATTGTCCTACGGTTGGTTAACGACGGAAGGTTGAGAAGAAGCGGTCTGCTGGAGTAGGACGGCAACCAAAGATTAGGGTCCCAATTTAAACCTCGTAAGGCAAAAGCGGAAATGCTTCTGAACAGATTCAATACGATCCTGGCTGTTGTTATACTGTGGAGACCAGATGCAAGAGCAGTATTCAAGGATAGGGCGAACAAGAGAGATGTACAGAAGTTTTGTTATAAAGGATCGTTAAACTCTTTAGACCATCGTTTAATGAATCCAAGTACACCTTTTGCCTCATTAACAATGGTATCTATGTGAAGATTGAAACAGAGTTTAGAATCAAAAATTACGCCTAGATCCTTAACTGTTAGTATACGTTGCAAAGGGATATTGTCGATTGTATAACTGACAAGATAAGGTGTAGTACGATTAAAAGTCATAAACATACACTTTGAACAGTTTAGATGCAATTGATTGGCCGAACACCATAGTTGCATAGCGTTCAAATCGTCTTGTAGACGAGAATGATGTAGGGGATTAGTGTATGATAGAAAAAGTTTGAAATCATCCGCATACATGAGTACACGGGCATGTGATATGACAGAGGGGAGATCATTTATAAAAAGGGTAAAGAGTAAAGGTCCAAGATGACTACCTTCAGGAGCACCAGAAGTAACGTGAACCCGTTTAGAGGTAGTCAGCCTCAGCATTACCTTTGGGTCCTACTTTTAAATAAGAATTAATCCAAAGCAGAAGAGACAGGGGGAAACCTATTCGGTCAAGTTTAAAAAGTAAAATGTCATGGTGCACAGAGTCAAACGCTTACTGAAAGTCAGTGTAAATGACATCAGTTTGCATTTTCGAAAGGAAAGCATCGTTTACCAAGGAAGTAAACTCAAGCAGATTGGTCGTAGTTGACCGATTCTTTACGAATCCATGTTGAACAGGGGAAACAACTGATTTGCAGAAATGCTGCAAATTCGAAGTGATTATTTTTTCAAATATTTAGGAATAGCGGACAGTTTTACAATGCCCCTGTAATTTCGTATATCAGACTTCCCACCTTTCTTGTGAAGAGGAATGATATAAGATTCTTTCCAAAGAGATGGAAAGACAGAAGTTTCCAGGGATAGATTAAAAAGCTTTAGCAATGGATAAAGAAGGGAAGAACTACACTCCTTGAGTAGACAACTAGGAATATTTTCCGGCCCAGGAGAGTAAGAAGACTTTAAAGAGTTAATAGCTAATAGGAGAGAGGAGTGTGAAATAATTAGAGGAGGTATATAACTTGCGGAAGAAATAGTATAAGGGTAAGCATTAGTATTAGGACAGACTGAAGAGTAAGTTGATTGGAAAAAATTAGCAAAGAGGTTAGCAGAATCAGTGTCATTGCTAGCTTTATCCAAGCCAACAAAAAAAGATGGCAAACTTGAAGATTTACGCTTCAAGTTTACAAAATTATAAAACTGTCTCGGATTTAGGGCAAATTGTCTTTTACAACGTGTTAGATAATTCTCATAGCGTGAGAATTAAGAAGAAAGAAGTTCGACTTGGCTATGGAATATTTGGCCAAGTCTGTACACGAACCAGACTTTTTAAACTTTTTAAAATATTTTGATTTTACATTTTTTAGATGTGATAATCTGGTAGTAAACCAGGGTGGTTTTGAAAAAGTAGTCGAAGGAATTGACTTAGGAATACACACATCTAAGAGGGAGATTAGGGTGATGTACAAAAAATTAATGGTGTATTCATATCAACTGAGTCATATAAGAAAGACCAATCGGTTGAATAAATAAGCTGATTCAGCAAAGAATAATTTCCTTTGCGAAAGCAATAGCGGGGCTTATTGGCTGATGAGCACGAAATGAAAGGATTACAATTTAGCATTGCAATCTCTAAAGTTGGATGATAGACATCCTCAGGAAGAGATAAAGGAGGGGACCTAGACACATTAGAAATAAGGTAGTCGTTAACAAATACAAGGTCAAGTGTTCTAATCAAATGATTAGAAATTGAATTGATTTGAAACAACGAAAGATCAAGCATGCAGTCTATAAAATCGTGCTGTGCTGAGGGCACTAGATAATTTTTGGCAGTGAATAATGACCAAGAGATGTTGGGAAAATTAAAATCACCCAACACCATAAATAGGTCACTATCACGCACGTGTGAAGAAACTTCTTTAATACAAGTAATATGTTTCATATAAACTTGAATATCAGAAGAAGGTGGGACATAGGAGCATGTTACATAGACATTCCGTGTAGGAAAAGACACCTTAACTGAGACAATCTCAGCGTCAGTAGGCGTACTAAAACAGAAAAGTTCAGACTGGAGAGTGGCTTTAACGGCAATTAACACCCCACCACATCGAGTCGGCCGATCATTTCTATACAAACTAAAGTTATTTGATAAAATCTCAAAATCAGATATGGTTGAGTTCAACCATGTTTCTGAAAATGCTATTATATCCGAATTGAAGGAAGTGCTGGCCATGAAAAGATTTTTAAGTTTTGAAAGAAGACCTCTAACATTCTGATAATGAATAAAGATTTGGTCAGAAGATGAAGCTAGTTTTTTGGGGCAGAAATGGTACCCTGTATTGAAGGGACTGGAAGGGTGACAGGCTGGTTACGCTTTTAGGCTTGAACTCGTGAACAATCATGTGTGGAGGCCAAAATTTGGGTCGTTCCTATGGTAGCTGAATGATATAGTGGTTGGATCTTGATTGGATTTTGCATATATTTGAAGAGAAAAGTAAAACTAATAAACGCCGAGTTTGGTCAAGATATCTTGAAAACAAAATGTTTTTTCATACAAAAAATTAATTTCGACCGATGGCAGTTATATGACATAGTGGTCCGATCTTATAGGATTTTGCGTATATATGAGGAGTAAAGTAAAACTAATAAATAAAGTTTGGTCAAGATATCTTGATAAACAAAATGTTTTTGCATACAAAAACTTAATTTTCAACCGATCGTTCCTATGGCAGTTATTAATATAATGGTCCGATCCTAATAGGATTTTGCATTTTTATGAAGAGCATAGTAAAACTTATAAATGCCGAGTTTGGTCCAGATATCTTACTAAACAAAATGTTGTTACATACAAAAATTAATGGCATGTTCCTATGGCATCTATATGATATAGTTGTCCGATCTTAATATGATTTTGCACATATATGAGGAACATAGTAAAACTAAGAAATGTTCAGTTTTGATTTCTTGATAAACAACATGTTTTTGCATACAAAAACTTAATTTTCGACCGATCGTTCCTATGGCAGCTATATGATATAGTAGTCCGATCTAAATAGGATTTTGCTTATATTTGAGGAGTAAAGTAAAACTAATAAATGCCGAGTTTGGTCAAGATATCTTGATAAACAAAATGTTTTTTCATACAAAAACTTAATTTTCGACCGATCGTTCCTATGGCAGCTATATGATATAGTGGTCCGATCTTAACAGGATTTTGCGTTTATATGAAGAGTAAAGTAAAACTAATAAATGCCGAGTTTGGTCAAGATATCTTGATAAACAATGTTTTTTTTCATACAGAACTTAATTTTCGACCGATCGTTCCTATAGCAGCTATATGATATAGTGGTCCGCTCTAAATAGGATTTTGCTTATATTTGAGGAGTAAAGTAAAACTAATAAATGCCGAGTTTGGTCCAGATATCTTGATAAACAAAATGTTTTTTTTTTCATACAAAAACTTAATTTTCGACCGATCGTTCCTATGGCCGCTATATGATATAGTAGTCCGATCTAAATAGGATTTTGCGTATATATGAGGAGTAAAGTAAAACTAATAAATGCCGAGTTTGGTCAAGATATCTTGATAAACAATGTTTTTTTTCATACAAAACTTAATTTTCGACCGATCGTTCTTATGGCAGCTATATGTTATAGTATTCCGATCTAAAAGGATTTGCTTATATTTGAGGAGTAAAGTAAAACTAATAAATGCCGAGTTTGGTCAAGATATCTTGATAAACAAATGTTTTTCATACAAAAACCGATCGTTCCTATGGCAGCTATATGATATAGTGGTCCGATCTTAATAGGATTCTGCGTATATATGAGGAGTAAAGTAAAACTAATAAATGCCGAACTTGGTCAAGATATCTTGAAAAACAATGTTTTTTTCATACAAAAACTTAATTTTCGACCGATCGTTCTTATGGCAGCTATATGTATAGTAGTCCGATCTAAAAAGGATTTTGCTTATATTTGAGGAGTAAAGTAAAACTAATAAATGCCGAGTTTGGTCAAGATATCTTCATAAACAATGTTTTTTTCATACAAAAACTTAATTTTCGACCGATCGTTCCTATAGCAGCTATATGATATAGTGGTCCGATCTAAATAGGATTTTGCTTATATTTGAGGAGTAAAGTAAAACTAATAAATGCCGAGTTTGGTCAAGATATCTTGATAAACAATGTTTTTTTTCATACAAAACTTAATTTTCGACCGATCGTTCCTATAGCAGCTATATGATATAGTGGTCCGATCTTAATAGGATTTTGCGTATATATGAGGAATAAAGTAAAACTAATAAATGCCGCGTTTGGTCAAGATATCTTGATAAACAAAATGTTTTTTCATAGAAAAACCGATCGTTCCTATGGCAGCTATATGATATAGTGGTCCGATCTTAATAGGATTCTGCGTATATATGAGGAGTAAAGTAAAACTAATAAATGCCGAGCTTGGTCAAGATATCTTGATAAACAAAATGTTTTTTCATACAAAGACTTATTTTTGACCGACCGTTTCTATGACAGCTATATGATATAGTGGTCCGATCCAGCTGGTTTTTACATATGTGTTGCGTGCAACAGAAATAGGGACTTCTGCAAAATTTTATTAAGGTAGCTTTAAAACTGAGAGACTAGTTCGCATAGAAACAGACAGAAGGAGAGTCGGACCGACGGACATGGTTCTATCGACTCGGCTGTAATTCTGATCAAGAATATATATACTTTATGGGGTCGGAGATGTCTCCTTCTTTGCGTTAAACATTTCACGGCAAAATTATAATACCCTCTGCAAGGGTATGATAATGGGCGAGTTTGTTTAAGATATCTTGATAACCATAAAAGATTTTTAATCAAAAACCTGGATTTCGACCGATCGTACCTATGGCAGTTATATGACATAGTGGTCCGATCTTAATAGGATTTGCGTATATATGAGGAGTAAAGTAAAACTAATAAATAAAGTTTGGTCAAGATATCTTGATAAACAAAATGTTTTTTCATACAAAAACTTAATTTTCGACCCATCGTTTCTATGGCAGCTATATGATATAGTGGTCCGATCTTAATAAGATTTTGCATAAATTTGAAGAGTAAAGTAAAACTAATAAATGTCGAGATTGGTCAAGATATCTTGATAAACAAATTGTTTTTTTTCATACAAAAACTTAATTTTCGACCGATCGTTCCTATGGCAGCTATATGATATAGTAGTCCGATTTAATAGGATTTTGCTTATATTTGAGGAGTAAAGTAAAACTAATAAATGCCGAGTTTGGTCAAGATATCTTCATAAACAATGTTTTTTTCATACAAAACTTAATTTTCGACCGATCGTTCCTATAGCAGCTATATGATATAGTGGTCCGATCTAAATAGGATTTTGATTATATTTGAGGAGTAAAGTAAAACTAATAAATGCCGAGTTTGGTCAAGATATCTTGATAAACAATGTTTTTTTTCATACAAAACTTAGCTTTCGACCGATCGTTCCTATAGCAGCTATATGATATAGTGGTCCGATCTTAATAGGATTTTGCGTATATATGAGGAGTAAAGTAAAACTAATAAATGCCGAGTTTGGTCAAGATGTCTTGATAAACAAATGTTTTTTCATACAAAAACCGATCGTTCCTATGGCAGCTATATGATATAGTGGTCCGATCTTAATAGAATTCTGCGTATATATGAGGAGTAAAGTAAAACTAATAAATACCGAGCTTGGTCAAGATATCTTGAAAAACAATGTTTTTTTCATACAAAAACTTAATTTTCGACCGATCGTTCCTATGGCAGCTATATGATATAGTAGTCCGATCTAAATAGGATTTTGCTTATATTGAGGAGTAAAGTAAAACTAATAAATGCCGAGTTTGGTCAAGATATCTTCATAAACAATGTTTTTTTTCATACAAAACTTAATTTTCGACCGATCGTTCCTATAGCAGCTATATGATATAGTGGTCCGATCTAAATAGGATTTTGCATATATATGAGGAACATAGTAAAACTAATAAATGTCGAGTTTGGTCTAGATATCTTAATAAACAACATGTTTTTTCATACAAAAACTTAATTTTCGACCGATCGTTCCTATGGCAGCTATATGATATAGTAGTCCGATCTAATAGGATTTTGCATAAATTTGAGGAGCAAAGTAAAACTAATAAATGCCGAGTTTGGTCAAGATATCTTGATAAACAACATGTTTTTTCATACAAAAACTTAATTTTCGACCGAACGTTCCTATAGAATATGATATAGTAGTCCGATCTAAATAGGATTTTGCATAAATTTGAGGAGTAAAGTAAAACTAAAAATGCCGAGTTGGTAAAAAATATCTTGAAAAAATAAAATGTTTTTTCATACAAAAAATAAATTTTCGACCGATCGTTCCTATGGCAGCTATATGATATAGTAGTCCGATCTCTAAATAGGATTTTGCTTAAATTTTAAGAGTAAAGAGTAAAGAGTAAAACTAATAATTGCCGAGTTTGGTCTAGATATTTTAATAAACAACATGTGTTTTCATACAAAAACTTAATTTCGACCGAACGTTCCTATAGAATATGATATAGTATTCCGATCTAAATAGGATTTTGCATAAATTTGAGGAGTAAAGTAAAACTAATAAATGCCGAGTTTGGTAAAATATCTTGAAAAATAAAATGTTTTTTCATACAAAAAATAAATTTTCGACCGATCGTTCCTATGGCAGCTATATGATATAGTGGTCCGATCTTAATATGATTTTGCGTACATATGAGGAGTAAAGTAAAACTAATAAATGCCGAGTTGGTCAAGATGTTTTGATAAACAATGTTTTTTTTCATACAAAAACTTAATTTTCGACCGATCGTCCTATGGCAGCTATATGATATAGTAGTCCGATCTAAATAGGATTTTGCTTAAATTTTAAGAGTAAAGAGTAAAGAGTAAAACTAATAATTGCCGAGTTTGGTCTAGATATTTAATAAACAACATGTGTATTCATACAAAAACTTAATTTTCGACCGAACGTTCCTATAGAATATGATATAGTAGTCCGATCTAAATAGGATTTTGCATAAATTTGAGGAGTAAAGTAAAACTAATAAATGCCGAGTTTGGTAAAAATATCTTGAAAAATAAAATGTTTTTTCAAACAAAAAATAAATTTTCGACCGATCGTTCCTATGGCAGCTATATGATATAGTGGTCCGATCTTAATATGATTTTGCGTACATATGAGGAGTAAAGTAAAACTAATAAATGCCGAGTTTTGTCAAGATGTTTTGATAAACAATGTTTTTTTTCATACAAAAACTTAATTTTCGACCGATCGTTCCTATGGCAGCTTTATGATATAGTTGTCCGATCATAATAGGATTTTGCATATAAACGAGGAGCATAGTAATACTAATAAATGCCGAGTTTGGTCAAGATATCTTAAAAACAAAATGTTTTTTCATTCAAACAACTTAACTTTGGACCGATCGTTCCTATGGCAGCTACATTATATAGTGGTCCCATTTAATAGGATTTTGCATATATATCAGAAACAAAGTAAAACTAATAAATGCCGAGTTTGGTCAAGAACCTTGATAAACAAAATGTTTTTTCATACAGACTTATTTTCGACCGATCGTTCCTGTGGCAGCTATGTGATACAGTGGTCCGATCTTAATAGGATCTTGCAGAAATATGAGGAGTACAGTAAAACTAAAATGCCGAGTTTTGTCAAGATGTTTTGATAAACAATGTTTTTTTTATAAAAACTTAATTTTCGACCGATCGTTCCTATGGCAGCTATGATATAGTGGTCCGATCTTAATTGGATTTTCCGTATATATGAGTAAAATTAAAATTATAATACCCTCTGCAAGGGTATAAAAAATGCCGAGTTTGTTTAAAATATCTTAATAACCATAAAAGGATTTTAATCAAAATCCTGGTTTTCGACCCATCGCTCCTATGGCAGCTATATGATATAGTTGTCCGATGTTGATATAATTGTGTATATATATATAAGGAGTATAGTTAAACTAATAAATCCATACAACAACTTAATTATCGACCGGTCGTTCCTATGGCAGCTTTATGATATAGTTGTCCGATCATAATAGGATTTTGCACATAAACGAGGAGCATAGTAATACTAATAAATGCCGAGTTTGGTCAAGATATCTTAAAAAAAAAATGTTTTTCATTCAAACAACTTAACTTTGGACCGATCGTTCCTATGGCAGCTACATTATATAGTGGTCCCATTTTAATAGGATTTTGCATATATATCAGAAACAAAGTAAAACTAATAAATGCCGAGTTTGGTCAAGAATCTTGATAAACAAAATGTTTTTCATACAGACTTAATTTCGACCGATCGTTCCTGTGGCAGCTATGTGATACAGTGGTCCGATCTTAATAGGATCTTGCAGAAATATGAGGAGTACAGTAAAACTAATAAATGCCGAGTTGGTCAAGATCGTTCCTATGGCAGCTATATGATATAGTTGTACGATCTTAATATGATTTTGCACATATATGAGGAACATAGTAAAAGTATAAATGCCGAGTTAGCTCAAGATATCTTTAAAACAGAATGTTTTTTTCATACAAAAAATTAATTTTCGACCGATCGTTCCTAAAGCAACTATATAATATAGTGGTCCGATCTCAAGAGGATTTTGCATATTTGAGGAACATGGTTAAAACTAATAAATGTTCAGTTTGGTCAAGATTTCTTGATAACCAAAAAACGTTTTTAATAAAACCTGGATTTCGACGATCGATCCTATGGCAGCTATATGATATAGTGGTCGGATCTTGATTGGATTTTGCATATATGAAGAGTAAAGTAAAACTAATAAATGCCGAGTTTGGTCAAGATATCTTGATAAACAAAATGTTGTTGTTTTATACAAAAACTTAATTTTCGACCGATCGTTATTAGGCAGCAATATGATATAGTGGTCCTATCTTAAGAGGATTTTGCATATATATGAGAAGCATAGTAAACTAATAAATGCCGAGTTTGGTCAAGATATCTTGATAAACAAAATGTTTTTTCATACACAACTTAATTTTTGTCCGATCGTTCCTTTGGCAGCTATGTGATACAGTGGTCCGATCTTAATAGGATTTTGCAGACATATGAGGAGTACAGTAAAACTAATAAATGCAGAGTTTGGTCAAGATATCTTGAAAAACAAAATGTTTTTTCATACAAAAACTTAATTTTTGACCGATCGTTCCTATGGCAGCTATATGATATAGAGGTCCGATCTAAATAGTATTTTGCCCATATTTGAGGAGTAAAATAAAACTAATAAATACCGAGTTTGGTAAAATATCTTGAAAAACAAAATGTTTTTTCATACAAAAAAATAATTTTCGACCGATCGTTCCTATGGCAACTATATGATATAGTTGTGCGATCTTAATATGATTTTGCACATATGTGAGGAACATAGTAAAATAATAAATGTTCATTTTGGGCAACATTTCTTGATAGCCAGAAAGGTTTTTAATCAAAAACCTGGATTTCGACCGATCGTTCCTATGGGAGCTATATGATATTGTGGTCGGATCTTGATGGATTTTGCCAAGATATCTTGATAAACAAATGTTGTTTCATACAGAAACTTAATTTTCGACCGATCGTTCCTGTGGCAGCTATGTGATACAGTGGTCCGATCTTAATAGGATTTTGCAGATGTATGAGGAGTACAGTAAAACTAATAATGCAGAGGTTGGTCAAGATATCAGAATAAACATGTTTTTGCATACAAAACTAAGTTTCCACCGATCGTTCCTATGACAACTATATGATATGGGCCGATATAATTGGACTTTCCATATATATGAGTATAGTAAAACTAATAAATGCCGAGTTTGGTCAAGATCGTTCCTATGGCAGGTATATGATATAGTTGTCCGATCTAATATGATTTTGCACATATATGAGGAACATAGTAAAACTAATAAATGTCGAGTTTGGTCTAGATATCTTGAAAAACAACATTTTTTTTCATACAAAAACTTAATTTTCGACCGATCGTTCTTATGGCAGCTATATGATATGGTAGTCCGATCTAAATGGGATTTTGCTTAAATTTTAGGAGTAAAGTAAAACTAATAATTGCCGAGGTTGGTCTATATATTTTAATAAACAACATGTGTTTTCATACAAAAACTTATTTTCGACCGATCGTTCCAATAGCAGCTATATGATATAGTAGTCCGATCAAAATAGGATTTTGCTTAAATTTGAGGAGTAAAGTAAAACTAATAAATGCCGAGTTTGGTAAAGATATCTTGAATAATAAAATGTTTTTTCATACAAAAAATAAATTTCGACGATCGTTCCTATGCAGCTATATGATATAATGGTCCGCTCTTAATATGATTTTGCGTACATATGAGGAGTAAACTTAAATTATAATACCCTCTGCAAGGGTATAAAAATGCCGAGTTTGTTTAAAATATCTTGATAACCATAAAAGGATTTTAATCAAAAACCTTGTTTTCGACCCATCGCTCCTATGGCAGCTATATGATATAGTTGTCCGATGTTGATATAATTGTGTATATAATATATATAAGGAGTATAGTTAAACTAATAAATCCATACAACAATTTAATTATCGACCGGTCGTTCCTATGGCAGCTTTATGATATAGTTGTCCGATATAATTGGACTTTCCATATATATGAGGAGTATAGTAAAACTAATAAATGCCGAGTTTGGTCAAGATATCAGAATAAACATGTTTTTGCATACAAAACTAGTTTCGACCGATCGTTCCTATGGCAGCAATATGATATAGTAGTCCGATCTAAATGGGATTTTGCTTAAATTTTAGGAGTAAAGTAAAACTAATAAATGCCGAGTTTGGTCAAGATATCTTGATAAACAATGTTTTTTTTTCATACAAAACCTAATTTTCGACCGATCGTTCCTATAGCAGCTATATGATATAGTTGTCCGATCTTAATAGGATTTTGCGTATATATGAGGAGTAAAGTAAAACTAATAAATGGAGTTTGGTCAAGATATCTTGATAAACAAAATGTTTTTTATACAAAAACCAATCGTTCCTATGGCAGCTATATGATATAGTGGTCCGATCTTAATAGGATTCTGCGTATATATGAGGAGTAAAGTAAAACTAATAAATGCCGAGTTTGGTCAAGATATCTTGCAAAACAAAATGTTTTCATATAAAGACTTAATTTTTGACCGATCGTTTCTATGGCAGCTATATGATATAGTGGTCCGATCCAGCTGGTTTTTTACATATGTGTTGCGTGCAACAGAAATAGGGACTTCAGCAAAATTTTATTAAGGTAGCTTTAAAACTGAGAATCTAGTTCGCATAGACGGACAGACGGACATGGTACTATCGACTCGGCTGTTGATGCTGATCAAGAGTATATATACTTTATGAGGTCGGAGATGTCTCCTTCTAAAATTATAATACCCTCTGCAAGGGTAGAAAAGCCGAGTTTGTTTAAGATATCTTGATAACCATAAAAGGTTTTTAATCAAAAACCTGGTTTTTCGACCCGATCGCTCCTATGGCCTAAATGATATAGTTGTCTGATGTTGATATAATTGTGTATATATATAAGGAGTATAGCTAAACTATAAATCCATACAACACCTTAATTATCGACCGATCGTTCCTATTGCAGCTATATGATATAGTAGTCCGTCTAATTAGATTTTGCTTATATTTGAGGATAAAGTAAAACTAATAAATGCCGAGTTGGTCAAGATATCTTGATAAACAATGTTTATTTTCATACAAACTTAATTTTTCACCGATCGTTCCTATAGCATAGTGGTCCGATCTTAATATGATTTTGCGTATATATGAGGAGTAAAGTAAACTAAAATGCCGATTTTTGGTCAAGATATCTGATAAACAAAATGTTTTTTCATAGAAAAACCGATCGTTCCTATGGCAAGCTATATATATAGTGGTCCGATCTTAATAGGATTCTGCGTTATATAGGAGTAAAGTAAAACTAATAAATGCCGAGCTTGGTCAAGATATCTTGATAAACAAAATGTTTTTTCATACAAAGACTTAATTTTTGACCGATGTTTTCTATGAGAGCTATAGTGATATAGTGGTCCGATCCAGCTGGTTTTTACATATGTGTTGCGTGCAACAGAAATAGGGACTTCTGCAAAATTTCATTAAGGTAGCTTTAAAACTGAGAGACTATTCGCATAGAAACAGACAGAATGGACAGACGGACAGACGGACATGGTACTATCGACTCGGCTGTTGATGCTGATCAAGAGGATATATACTTTATGGGGTAGGATATGTCTCCTTCTAAAATAAATATACCCTCTGCAAGGGTATAAAAATGCCGAGTTTGTTTTAAGATATCTTGATAACCATAAGAGGTTTTTTAATCAAAACCTGGTTTTCGACCGATCGCTCCTATGGCAGCTAAATGATATAGTTGTCTGATGTTGATATATTGTGTATATATAATGAGTATAGCTAAACTAATAAATCCATACAACTTAATTATCGACCGGTCGTTACTATGGCAGCTTTGATATAGTGGTCCGATCTTAATAGGATTTTGCATATAAACAAGAGCATAGTAAAACTAATAAATGCCGAGTTTGGTCAGATATCTTAAAAACAAAATGTTTTTTCATACAACAACTTAACTTTCGACCGATCGTTCCTATGGCAGCTACATTATATAGTGGTCTGATCTTAATATTTTGCGTACATATGAGGAGTAAAGTAAAACTAATAAATGCCGAGTTTTGTCAAGATATCTTGATAAACTGTTTTTTTTTTATACAAAAACTAATTTTTCGACCGATGGTTCCTATGGCAGCTATATGATATAGTTGGTCCGATCTAAATAGATTTTGCTTAATTTTAAGAGTAAAGTAAAACTAATAATTGCCGAGTTTGGTCTAGATATTTTAATAAACAACACGTGTTTTTCATACAAAACTTATTTTTCGACCGAACGTTCCTATAGCATATGATATAGTAGTCCGATCTAAATAGGATTTTGCATATATATGAGGAACATAGTAAAACTAATAATGTCGAGTTTGGTCTAGATATCTTAAAAACAACATGTTTTTCATACAAAAACTTAATTTTTCGACCGATCGTTCCTATGGCGCTATATGATACAGTAGTCCGATCTAAATAGGATTTTTTGCATAAATTTGAGGAGTAAAGTAAACTAATAAATGCCAGTTTGGTCAAGATATCTTGATAAACAATGTTTTTTTTTCATACAAACTTAATTTTCGACCGATCGTTTCCTATGGCAGCTATATATAGTGGTCCGATCTAAATAGGATTTTGCTTAAATTTTAAGAGTAAAGTAAAACTAATAATTGCCGAGTTTGGTCTAGATATTTAATAAACAACACGTGTTTTCATACAAAAACTTTTTTTCGACCGAACGTTCCTATAGCATATGATATAGTAGTCCGATCTAAATAGGATTTTGCATAAATTTGAGGATAAAGTAAAACTAATAAATGCCGAGTTTGGGTAAGATATCTTGAAAAATAAAATGTTTTTTCATACAAAAATAATTTTCGACCGATCGTTCCTATGGCAGCTATATGATATAGTGGTCCGATCTTAATATGATTTTGCGTACATATGAGGAGTAAAGTAAACTAATAAATGCCGAGTTTTGTCAAGATATCTTGATAACAATGTTTTTTTTCCTACAAAACTTAATTTTCGACCGATGGTTCCTATGGCAGCTATATGATATAGTGGTCCGATCTTAATTGGATTTTCCGTATATATGAGTAAAATTAAAATTATAATACCCTCTGCAAGGGTATAAAAATGCCGAGTTTGTTTAAATATCTTGATAACCATAAAAGGATTTTAATCAAAAACCTGGTTTTCGACCCATCGCTCCCTATGGCAGCTATATGATATAGTTGTCCGATGTTGATATAATTGTGTATATATAGTAACGTAGTATGTTAACTAATAAATCCATACAACAACTTAATTATCGACCGGTCGTTCCTATGGCAGCTTATGATATAGTTGTCCGATCATAATAGGATTTTGCATATAAACGAGGAGCATAGTAATACTATAAATGCCGAGTTTGGTCAAGATATCTTAAAAAACAAATTTTTTTTCATTCAAACAACTTAACTTTGGACCGATCGTTCCTATGGCAGCTACATTATATAGTTGTCCCATTCAATAGATTTTGCATATATATCGAAACAAAGTAAACTAATAAATGCCGAGTTTGGTCAAGAATCTGATAAACAAAATTTTTTTTCATACAGACTTAATTTTCGACCGATCGTTCCTGTGGCAGCTATGTGATACAGTGGTCCGATCTTTAGGATCTTGCAGAAATATGATGAGTACAGTAAACTAATATGCCGAGTTTGGTCAAGATATCTTGATAAACAATGTTTTTTTTCATACAAAAACTTAATTTTCGACCGATCGTTCCTATGGCCGCTATATGATATAGTTTTCCGATCTTAATATGATTTTGCACATATATGAGGAACATAGTAAAAGTAATAAATGCCGAGTTAGCTCAGATATCTTAAAAAAGAATGTTTTTTCATACAAAAAATTATTTTCGACCGATCGTTCCTAAAGCAACTATATAATATAGGTCCGATCTCAAGAGTATTTTGCATATATTTTTTGAGGAACATGGTAAAACTAATAAATGTTCAGTTTGGTCAAGATTTCTTGATAACCAAAAAAGGTTTTTAATAACTCAAATGGCTTTCGACCGATCGATCCTATGGCAGCTATATGATTAGTGGTCGGATCTCTGATTGGATTTTGCATATTTTAAGAGTAAAGTAAAACTAATAATGCCGAGTTTGGTCAAGATATCTTGATAAACAAAATGTTGTTTCATACAAAAACTTATTTTTCGACCGATCGTTCCTATGGCAGCAATTGATATAGTGTCCCGATCTTAAGAGGATTTTGCATATATATGAGAAGCATAGTAAAACTAATAAGCCGAGTTGGTCAGATATCTTGATAAACCAAAGTTTTTTTCATACACAAACTTAATTTTTGTCCGATTGTTCCTTTGGCAGCTATGTGATACAGTGGTCCGATCTTAATAGGATTTGCAGACATATGAGGAGTACAGTAAAACTAATAAATGCAGAGTTTGGTCAAGATATCTTGAAAAACAAAATGTATTTTCATACAAAAACTTAATTTTCGACCGATCGTTCCTATGGCAGCTATATATATAGAGGTCCGATCTAAATAGTATTTTGCCCATATTTGAGGAGTAAAGTAAAACTAATAAATACCGAGTTTGGTAAAATATCTTGAAAAAAAAAATGTTTTTTCATACAAAAAATTAATTTTCGACCGATCGTTTCCTATGGCAACTATATGATATAGTTGTCCGATCTTAATATGATTTTGCACATATGTGGGAACATAGTAAACTAATAAATGTTCAGTTTGGGCAAGATTTCTTGATAACCAAAAAGGTTTTTAATCAAAACCTGGATTTCGACCGACCGTCGTTCCTATGGGACCTATATGATATTGTGGTCCGGATCTTGATTGGATTTTGCCAAGATATCTTGATAACAAAATGTTGTTTCATACAGAAACTTAATTTTCGACCGATCGTTCCTGTGGCAGCTATGTGATAGAGTGGTCCGATCTTAATAGGATTTTGCAGATGTATGAGGAGTACAGTAAAACTAATAATGCAGAGTTTGGTCAAGATATCAGAATAACTTTTTTTTGCATACAACTAAGTTTCGACCGATCGTTCCTATGGCAACTATATGATATAATGGTCCGATATAATTGGACTTTCCGATATATAGGAGTATAGTAAAACTAATAAATGCCGAGTTTGGTCAAGATCGTTCCTATGGCAGGTATATGATATAGTTGTCCGATCTTAATATGATTTTGCACATATAAGGAACATAGTAAACTAATAAATTCGAGTTTGGTCTAGATATCTTGAAAAACAACATTTTTTTTCATACAAAAACTTAATTTTCGACCGATCGTTCCTATGGCAGCTCTATATATAGTAGTCCGATCTAAATGGGATTTTGCTTAAATTTTAGGAGTAAAGTAAACTACAATTGCCGAGTTTGGTCTATATATTTTAATAAACAACATGTGTTTTCATACAAACTTAATTTTCGACCGATCGTTCCTATAGCAGCTATATGATATAGTATCCGATCAAAATAGGATTTTGCTTAAATTTGAGGAGTAAAGTAAAACTAATAAATGCCGAGTTTGGTAAGATATCTTGAAAAATAAAATTTTTTTCATACAAAAAATAAATTTTCGACCGATCGTTCCTATGGCAGCTATATGATATAGTGGTCCGCTCTTAATATGATTTTGCGTACATATGAGGAGTAAAGTAGAACGAATAAATGCCGAGTTTTTCAGATATATTGATAACAATGTTTTTTTTTTCATACAAAAACTTAATTTTCGACCGATCGTTCCTATGGCAGCTATAGATATAGTGGCCGATCTTAATTGGATTTTCCGTATATTGAGAGGTAAATTTAATTATAATACCCTCTGCAAGGTATAAAAAATGCCGAGTTTGTTTAAAATATCTTGATGACCATAAAAGGTTTTAATCAAAAACCTGTTTTCGACCCATCCCGCTCCTATGGCAGCTATATGATATAGTTGTCCGATGTTGATATAATTGTGTATATATATAAGGATATAGTTAAACTAATAATCCATACACAACTTAATTATCGACCGGTCGTTCCTATGGCAGCTTTATGATATTAGTGTCGCGATATAATTGGACTTTCCATATATATAGGATATAGTAAAACTAATAATGCCGAGTTTGGTCAAGATAATCAGAATAAACATTTTTTTGCATACAAAACTAAGTTTCGACCGATCGTTCCTATGGCAACTATAGAAATAAGGGTCCGATATAACTTGGACTTTCCATATATATTGAGAGAGTATAGTAAAACTAATAAATGCCGAGTTTGGTCAAGATCGTTCCTATGCAGGTATATTATGATAGTTGTGTCCCGATCTTAATAGGATCTGCGTATATATGAGGAAGTAAACTAATAAATTCCCGATAGCTCAAGATATCTTAAAAACAGAATGTTTTTTTCATACAAAAATTAATTTTCGACCCGATCGTTCCTAAACCAACTACCAATATATATGTGTTCCGATCTTAAAAGGATTTTGCATATATATGAGAACATGGTAAAACTATATTTGCTCAGTTTGGGCAGATTTCTTGATTACCAAAACAGGTTTTTAATCAAAAACTGGTTTTAGACCGATCGTTCCTATGGCAGCTATATGATATAGTGGTCGAATCTTGATTTGATTTTGCATATATTTGAGGAGTAAAGTAAAACTAATAAATGCCGAGTTAGCTCAAGATTTCATAAAACAAAATTGTTTTTCATACAAAAAATTAATTTTCGACCGATCGTTCCTATGGCAACTATATGATATAGTGGTCCGATCTCAAGAGGATTTGGCATATATTTGAGGAACATGGTAAAACTAATAAATGTTCAGTTTTGGTCAAGATTTCTTGATAAGTTTGGTCAAGATTTCTTGATAACCAAAAAGGTTTTTAATCAAAACCTGGATTTCGACCGATCGATCCTATGGCAGCTATATGATATAGTGGTCGGATTTGCATATATTTGAAGTGTAAAGTAAAACTAATAAATGCCGAGTATGGTCAAGATATCTTAAAAAATCAAACCTTTTTTTCATACAAAAAATTAATTTTCGACCGATGGCAGCTATATGATATAATGGTCCGATCCTTATAGGATTTTGCATATATATGAGAAGCATTGTAAACTAAGAAATGCCGAGTGGGATTTGGTCAGTATCTTGATAAACAAAATGTTTCATACAAAAATTTAATTTTCGACCGATCGTTCCTTTGGCAGCTATGTGATACAGTGGTCCAATCTTATATGATTTTGCACATATATGAGAACATAGTAAAACTAATGTTCAGCTTAGGCAAGATTTCTTGATAACCAAAAAAGGTTTTCAATCAAAAACCTGGTTTTCGACCGATCGTTCCTATGGCAGCTATATGATATAGTGGTCCGATCCTTATAGGATTTTGCATATATATGAGAAGCATAGTAAAACTAATAATGCCGAGTTTGGTCAAGATATCTTGAAAAACAAAATGTTGTTTCTACAAAAACTAATTTTCGACCGATCGTTCCTATGGCAGCTATGTGAACAGTGGACCGATCTTAGTAGGATTTTGCAGACATATGAGAGTAGTAGTAAAAACTAATAAATGCAGAGTGTGGTCAAGATATCTTGATAAACAAAATGTTTTTTTCATACAAAAACTTAATTTTCGACCGATCGTTCCTACGGCAGCTATATAATATAGTAGTCCGATCTAAATAGGATTATGCACATATATGAGGAACATAGTTAAACTAATAAATGCCGAGTTAGGTCAAGATATCTTAAAAAACAATGTTTTTTTCATACAAAACTTAAATTTCGACCGATCGTTCCTATAATATAGTGGTCCGATCTTAAAAGGATTTTGCATATATATGAGGAGCATGTAAAATTAATAAATGTTCAGTTTGGGCAAGATTTCTTGATAACCAAAAAAGGTTTTTTAATCAAAACCTGGTTTTAGACCGATCGATCCTATGGCAGCTATATGATATAGTGGTCGGATCTTGATGGATTTTGCATATATTTGAATAGTAAGTAAACTAATAATGCCGAGTTTGGTCAAGATATCTTGTAAAACAAAATGTTTTTTCATACAAAAATTAATTTTCGACCGATGGGCAGCTATATGATTAATGGTCCGATCCTTATAGGATTTTGCATATATATGAGAAGCATTGTAAAACTTATAAATGCCGAGTGTGGTCAAGATATCTTGATAAACAAAATGTTTTTTCATACAAAACTTAATTTTCGACCGATCGTTCCTACGGCAGCTATATAATATAGTAGTCCGATCTTAATATGATTTTGCACATATATGAGGAACATATGGCAGCTATGTGATATAATGGTCCGATCTTAATAGGATTTTGGATTTTTATGAAGAGCATAGTAAAACTAATAAATGCCGAGTTAGGTCAAGATATCTTAAACAACAACATGTTTTTTTCATACAAAAACTTAATTTTCGACCGATCGTTCCTAAAGCAACTATATAATATAGTGGTCCGATCTTAAAAGGATTTTGCATATATTTGAGGAGCACATTAATAAATGTTCAGTTTGGGCAAGATTTCTTGATAACCAAAAAAGGTTTTTAATCAAAAACCTGGTTTTAGACCGGTTCGATCTTGATTTGATTTTGCATATATTTGAGAAGTAAGGTAAAACTAATAAATGCCGAGTTAGCTCAAGATATCTTAAAAAACAAAATGTTTTTTCATACAAAAAATTAATTTTGGACCGATCGTTCCTATGGCAACTATATGATATAGTGGTCCGATCTCAAGAGGATTTTGCATATATTTGAGGAACATAGTAAAACTAATAAATGTTCAGTTTGGTCAAGATTTCTTGTAAACCAAAAAGGTTTTTAATCAAAAAAACCTGGATTTCGACCGATCGATCCTATGGCAGCTATATGATATAGTGGTCGGATCTTGATTGGATTTTGCATATATTTGAAGAGTAAAGTAAAACTAATAAATGCCGAGTTTGGTCAAGATATCTTGTAAAACAAAATGTTTTTTATACAACAACTTAATTTTCGACCGTTCGATCCAATGGCAGCTATATAATATAGTAGTCCGATCTTAATATGATTTTGCACATATATGAGGAACATATGGCAGCTATGTGATATAATGGTCCGATCATAATAGGATTTTGCATTTTATGAAGAGCATAGTAAAACTAATAATGCCGAGTTAAGTCAAGATATCTTAAGAAACAACATGTTTTTTTCATAGAAAAACTTAATTTTCGATCGATCGTTCCTTTGGCAGCTATATGATATAGAGGTCCGATCTAAATAGTATTTTGCCCATATTTGAGGAGTAAAGTAAAACTAATAAATACCGAGTTTGGTAAAATATCTTGAAAACAAAATGTTTTTTCATACAAAAAATTAATTTTCGACCGATCGTTCCTATGGCAACTATATGATATAGTGGTCGGATCTTGATTGGATTTTGCATATATTTGAATAGTAAAGTAAAACTAATAAATGCCGAGTTTGGTCAAGATATCTTGTAAAACAAATGTTTTTTTCATACAAAAAATTAATTTTCGTCCGATGGCAGCTATATGATATAATGGTCCGATCCTTATAGGATTTTGCATATATATGAGAAGCATTGTAAAACTAATAAATGCCGAGTTTGGTCAAGATATCTTGATAAACAAAATGTTGTTTCATACAAAAATTTAATTTTCGACCGATCGTTCCTTTGGCAGCTATGTGATACAGTGGTCCAATCTTAATATGATTTGCACATATATGAGGAACATAGTAAAACTAATGTTCAGCTTAGGCAAGATTTCTTGATAACCAAAAAAGGTTTTCAATCAAAAACCTGGTTTTCGACCGATCGTTCCTATGGCAGCTTATGATATAGTGGTCCGATCCTTATAGGATTTTGCATATATATGAGAAGCATAGTAAAACTAATAAATGCCGAGTTTGGTCAAGATATCTTGAAAAACAAAATGTTGTTTCATACAAAAACTTAATTTTCGACCGATCGTTCCTATGGCAGCTATGTGAAACAGTGGACCGATCTTAGTAGGATTTTGCAGACATATGAGGAGTATAGTAAAACTAATAAATGCAGAGTGTGGTCAAGATATCTTGATAAACAAAATGTTTTTTCATACAAAAACTTAATTTTCGACCGATCGTTCCTACGGCAGCTATATAATATAGTAGTCCGATCTAAATAGGATTTTGCACATATATGAGGAACATAGTTAAACTAATAAATGCCGAGTTAGGTCAAGATATCTTAAAAAACAATGTTTTTTTCATACAAAACTTAATTTTCGACCGATCGTTCCTATAATATAGTGGTCCGATCTTAAAAGGATTTTGCATATATATGAGGAGCATGGTAAAATTAATAAATGTTCAGTTTGGGCAAGATTTCTTGATAACCAAAAAAGGTTTTTAATCAAAACCTGGTTTTAGACCGATCGATCCTATGGCAGCTATATGATATAGTGGTCGGATCTTGATTGGATTTTGCATATATTTGAATAGTAAAGTAAAACTAATAAATGCCGAGTTTGGTCAAGATATCTTGTAAAACAAAATGTTTTTTCATACAAAAAATTAATTTTCGACCGATGGCAGCTATATGATATAATGGTCCGATCCTTATAGGATTTTGCATATATATGAGAAGCATTGTAAAACTTATAAATGCCGAGTGTGGTCAAGATATCTTGATAAACAAAATGTTTTTTCATACAAAAACTTAATTTTCGACCGATCGTTCCTACGGCAGCTATATAATATAGTAGTCCGATCTTAATATGATTTTGCACATATATGAGGAACATATGGCAGCTATGTGATATAATGGTCCGATCTTAATAGGATTTTGGATTTTTATGAAGAGCATAGTAAAACTAATAAATGCCGAGTTAGGTCAAGATATCTTAAAAAACAACATGTTTTTTTCATACAAAAACTTAATTTTCGACCGATCGTTCCTAAAGCAACTATATAATATAGTGGTCCGATCTTAAAAGGATTTTGCATATATTTGAGGAGCACATTAATAAATGTTCAGTTGGGCAAGATTTCTTGATAACCAAAAAAGGTTTTTAATCAAAAACCTGGTTTTAGACCGGTTCGATCTTGATTTGATTTTGCATATATTTGAGAAGTAAGGTAAAACTAATAAATGCCGAGTTAGCTCAAGATATCTTAAAAACAAAATGTTTTTTCATACAAAAAATTAATTTGGACCGATCGTTCCTATGGCAACTATATGATATAGTGGTCCGATCTCAAGAGGATTTTGCATATATTTGAGGAACATAGTAAAACTAATAAATGTTCAGTTTTGGTCAAGATTTCTTGTAAACCAAAAAAGGTTTTTAATCAAAAAAACCTGGATTTCGACCGATCGTCCTATGGCAGCTATATGATATAGTGGTCGGATCTTGATTGGATTTTGCATATATTTGAAGAGTAAACTAAAACTAATAAATGCCGAGTTTGGTCAAGATATCTTGTAAAACAAAATGTTTTTTTATACAACAACTTAATTTTCGACCGTTCGATCCAATGGCAGCTATATAATATAGTAGTCCGATCTTAATATGATTTTGCACATATATGAGGAACATATGGCAGCTATGTGATATAATGGTCCGATCTTAATAGGATTTTGCATTTTTATGAAGAGCATAGTAAAACTAATAAATGCCGAGTTAGGTCAAGATATCTTAAGAAACAACATGTTTTTTTCATAGAAAAACTTAATTTTCGATCGATCGTTCCTTGGCAGCTATATGATATAGAGGTCCGATCTAAATAGTATTTTGCCCATATTTGAGGAGTAAAGTAAAACTAATAAATACCGAGTTTGGTAAAATATCTTGAAAAACAAATGTTTTTTCATACAAAAAATTAATTTTCGACCGATCGTTCCTATGGCAACTATATGATATAGTGGTCGGATCTTGATTGGATTTTGCATATATTTGAATAGTAAAGTAAAACTAATAAATGCCGAGTTTGGTCAAGATATCTTGTAAAACAAAATGTTTTTTCATACAAAAAATTAATTTTCGTCCGATGGCAGCTATATGATATAATGGTCCGATCCTTATAGGATTTTGCATATATATGAGAAGCATTGTAAAACTAATAAATGCCGAGTTTGGTCAAGATATCTTGATAAACAAAATGTTGTTTCATACAAAAATTTAATTTTCGACCGATCGTTCCTTTGGCAGCTATGTGATACAGTGGTCCAATCTTAATATGATTTTGCACATATATGAGGAACATAGTAAAACTAATGTTCAGCTTAGGCAAGATTTCTTGATAACCAAAAAAGGTTTTCAATCAAAAACCTGGTTTCGACCGATCGTTCCTATGGCAGCTATATGATATAGTGGTCCGATCTTAATATGATTTTGCACATATATGAGGAACATAGTAAACTAATGTTCAGCTTAGGCAAGATTTCTTGATAACCAAAAAGGTTTTCAATCAAAAACCTGGTTTTCGACCGATCGTTCCTATGGCAGCTATATGATATAGTGGTCCGATCCTTATAGGATTTTGCATATATATGAGAAGCATAGTAAAACTAATAAATGCCGAGTTTGGTCAAGATATCTTGAAAAACAAAATGTGTTTCATACAAAAACTTAATTTTCGACCGATCGTTCCTATGGCAGCTATGTGAAACAGTGGTCCGATCTTAGTAGGATTTTGCAGACATATGAGGAGTATAGTAAACTAATAAATGCAGAGTGTGGTCAAGATATCTTGATAAACAAAATGTTTTTTCATACAAAAACTTAATTTTCGACCGATCGTTCCTACGGCAGCTATATAATATAGTAGTCCGATCTAAATAGGATTTTGCACATATATGAGAAACATAGTTAAACTAATAAATGCCGAGTTAGGTCAAGATATCTTAAAAAACAATGTTTTTTCATACAAAAACTTAATTTTCGACCGATCGTTCCTAAAGCAACTATATAATATAGTGGTCCGATCTTAAAAGGATTTTGCATATATATGAGGAGCATGGTAAAATTAATAATGTTCAGTTTGGGCAAGATTTCTTGATAACCAAAAAAGGTTTTTAATCAAAAACCTGGTTTTAGACCGATCGATCCTATGGCAGCTATATGATATAGTGGTCGGATCTTGATTGGATTTTGCATATATTTGAATAGTAAAGTAAAACTAATAAATGCCGAGTTTGGTCAAGATATCTTGTAAAACAAAATGTTTTTTCATACAAAAAATTAATTTCGACCGATGGCAGCTATATGATATAATGGTCCGATCCTTATAGGATTTTGCATATATATGAGAAGCATAGTAAAACTAATAAATGCCGATTTGGTCAAGATATCTTGAAAAACAAAATGTGTTTCATACAAAAACTTAATTTTCGACCGATCGTTCCTATGGCAGCTATGTGAAACAGTGGTCCGATCTTAGTAGGATTTTGCAGACATATGAGGAGTATAGTAAAACTAATAAATGCAGAGTGTGGTCAAGATATCTTGATAAACAAAATGTTTTTTCATACAAAAACTTAATTTTCGACCGATCGTTCCTACGGCAGCTATATAATATAGTAGTCCGATCTAAATAGGATTTTGCACATATATGAGGAACATAGTTAAACTAATAAATGCCGAGTTAGCTCAAGATATCTTAAAAAACAAAATGTTTTTCATACAAAAAATTAATTTTCGACCGATCGTTCCTATGGCAACTATATGATATAGTGGTCCGATCTCAAGAGGATTTTGCATATATTTGAGGAACATAGTAAAACTAATAAATGTTCAGTTTGGTCAAGATTTCTTGTAAACCAAAAAAGGTTTTTAATCAAAAAAACCTGGATTTCGACCGATCGATCCTATGGCAGCTATATGATATAGTGGTCGGATCTTGATTGGATTTTGCATATATTTGAAGAGTAAACTAAAAACTAATAAATGCCGAGTTTGGTCAAGATATCTTGTAAAACAAAATGTTTTTTTATACAACAACTTAATTTTCGACCGTTCGATCCAATGGCAGCTATATAATATAGTAGTCCGATCTTAATATGATTTTGCACATATATGAGGAACATATGGCAGCTATGTGATATAATGGTCCGATCTTAATAGGATTTTGCATTTTTATGAAGAGCATAGTAAAACTAATAAATGCCGAGTTAGGTCAAGATATCTTAAGAAAACAACATGTTTTTTTCATAGAAAAACTTAATTTTCGATCGATCGTTCCTTTGGCAGCTATATGATATAGAGGTCCGATCTAAATAGTATTTTGCCCATATTTGAGGAGTAAAGTAAAACTAATAAATACCGAGTTTGGTAAAATATCTTGAAAAACAAAATGTTTTTTCATACAAAAAATTAATTTTCGACCGATCGTTCCTATGGCAACTATATGATATAGTTGTCCGATCTTAATAAGATTTTGCACATATCTGAGGAACATAGTAAAACTAATAAATGTTCAGTTTGGGCAAGATTTCTTGATAACCAGAAAAGGTTTTTAATCAAAACCTGGATTTCGACCGATCGTTCCTATGGGAGCTATATGATATTGTGGTCGGATCTTGATTGGATTTTGCCAAGATATCTTGATAAACAAAATGTTGTTTCATACAGAAACTTAATTTTCGACTGATCGTTCCTGTGGCAGCTATGTGCTACAGTGGTCCGATCTTAATAGGATTTTGCAGATGTATGAGGAGTACAGTAAAACTAATAATGCAGAGTTTGGTCAAGATATCAGAATAAACATGTTTTTGCATACAAAACTAAGTTTCGACCGATCGTTCCTATGGCAACTATATGATATAATGGTCCGATATAATTGGACTTTCCATATATATGAGGAGTATAGTAAAACTAATAAATGCCGAGTTTGGTCAAGATCGTTCCTATGGCAGGTATATGATATAGTTGTCCGATCTTAATATGATTTTGCACATATATGAGGAACATAGTAAAACTAATAAATGCCGAGTTAGCTCAAGATATCTTAAAAAACAGAATGTTTTTTTCATACAAAAAATTAATTTTCGACCGATCGTTCCTAAACCAACTATATAATATAGTGGTCCGATCTTAAAAGGATTTTGCATATATATGAGGAACATGGTAAAACTAATAAATGCTCAGTTTGGGCAAGATTTCTTGATAACCAAAACAGGTTTTTAATCAAAAACCTGGTTTTAGACCGATCGTTCCGATGGCAGCTATATGATATAGTGGTCGGATCTTAATTTGATTTTGCATATATTTGAGGAGTAAAGTAAAACTAATAAATGCCGAGTTAGCTCAAGATTTAATAAAAACACAAATGTTTTTTCATACAAAAAATTAATTTTCGACCGATCGTTTCTATGGCAACTATATGATATAGTGGTCCGATCTCAAGAGGATTTTGCATATATTTGAGGAACATGGTAAAACTAATAAATGTTCAGTTTGGTCAAGATTTCTTGTAAACCAAAAAAGGTTTTAATCAAAAAAACCTGGATTTCGACCGATCGATCCAATGGCAGCTATATGATATAGCGGTCGGGTCTTGATTGGATTTTGCATATATTTGAAGAGTAAACTAAAACTAATAAATGCCGAGTTTGGTCAAGATATCTTGTAAAACAAAATTTTTTTTATACAACAACTTAATTTTTGACCGTTCGATCCAATGGCAGCTATATAATATAGTAGTCCGATCTTAATATGATTTTGCACATATATGAGGAACATATGGCAGATATGTGATATAATGGTCCGATCTTAATAGGATTTTGCATTTTTATGAAGAGCATAGTAAAACTAATAAATGCCGAGTTAGGTCAAGATATCTTAAGAAACAACATGTTTTTTTCATACAAAAACTTAATTTTCGATCGATCGTTCCTATGGCAGCTATATGATATAGAGGTCCGATCTAAATAGTATTTTGCCCATATTTGAGGAGTAAAGTAAAACTAATAAATACCGAGTTTGGTAAAATATCTTGAAAAACAAAATGTTTTTTCATACAAAAAATTAATTTTCGACCGATCGTTCCTATGGCAACTATATGATATAGTTGTCCGATCTTAATATGATTTTGCACATATGTGAGGAACATAGTAAAACTAATAAATGTTCAGTTTGGGCAAGATTTCTTGATAACCAGAAAAGGTTTTTAATCAAAAACCTGGATTTCGACCGATCGTTCCTATTGGAGCTATATGATATTGTGGTCGGATCTTGATTGGATTTTGCCAAGATATCTTGATAAACAAAATGTTGTTTCATACAGAAACTTAATTTTCGACCGATCGTTCCTGTGGTAGCTATGTGCTACAGTGGTCCGATCTTAATAGGATTTTGCAGATGTATGAGGAGTACAGTAAAACTAATAAATGCAGAGTTTGGTCAAGATATCAGAATAAACATGTTTTTGCATACAAAACTAAGTTTCGACCGATCGTTCCTATGGCAACTATATGATATAATGGTCCGATATAATTGGACTTTCCATATATATGAGGAGTATATTAAAACTAATAAATGCCGAGTTTGGTCAAGATCGTTCCTATGGCAGGTATATGATATAGTTGTCCGATCTTAATATGATTTTGCACATATATGAGGAACATAGTAAAACTAATAAATGCCGAGTTAGCTCAAGATATCTTAAAAAACAGAATGTTTTTTTCATACAAAAAATTAATTTTCGACCGATCGTTCCTAAACCAACTATATAATATAGTGGTCCGATCTTAAAAGGATTTTGCATATATATGAGGAACATGGTAAAACTAATAAATGCTCAGTTTGGGCAAGATTTCTTGATAACCAAAACAGGTTTTTAATCAAAAACCTGGTTTTAGACCGATCGTTCCGATGGCAGCTATGTGATATAGTGGTCGGATCTTGATTTGATTTTGCATATATTTGAGGAGTAAAGTAAAACTAATAAATGCCGAGTTAGCTCAAGATTTAATAAAAAACAAAATGTTTTTTCATACAAAAAATTAATTTTCGACCGATCGTTTCTATGGCAACTATATGATATAGTGGTCCGATCTCAAGAGGATTTTGCATATATTTGAGGAACATGGTAAAACTAATAAATGTTCAGTTTGGTCAAGATTTCTTGATAACCAAAAAAGGTTTTTAATCAAAAACCTGGATTTCGACCGATCGATCCTATGGCAGCTATATGATATAGTGGTCTTATCTTGATTGGATTTTGCATATATTTGAAGTGTAAAGTAAAACTAATAAATGCCGAGTTTGGTCAAGATATCTTAAAAAACTAAACCTTTTTTTCATACAAAAATTAATTTTCGACCGATGGCAGCTATATGATATAATGGTCCGATCCTTATAGGATTTTGCATATATATGAGAAGCATTGTAAAACTAATAAATGCCGAGTTTGGTTAAGATATCTTGATAAACAAAATGTTGTTTCATACAAAAACTTAATTTTCGACCAATCGTTTCTGTGGCAGCTATGTGATACAGTGGTCCAATCTTAATAGGATTTTGCAGATATATGAGGAGTACAGTAAAACTAATAAATGCAGAGTTTGCTCAAGATATTTTGATAAACAACATATTTTTGCACACAAAAACTTAAGTTTCGACCGATCGTTCCTATGGCAGCTATATGATATAATGGTCCGATCTTAATAGGATTTTGCATTTTAATGAAGAGCATAGTAAAACTAATAAATGCCGAGTTTGGTCTAGATATCTTGATAAACAAAATGTTGTTTCATACAAAAACTTAATTTTCGACCGATCGTTCGTATGGCAGCTATGTGAAACAGTGGTCCCATCTTAATAGGATTTTGCAGACATGTGAGGAGTATAGTAAAACTAATAAATGCAGAGTTTGGTCAAGATATCTTGATAAACCAAATTGTTTTTTCATACAAAAACTTATTTTTCGACCGATCGTTCCTACGGCAGCTATATAATATAGTAGTCCGCTCTAAATAGGATTTTGCACATATATGAGGAACATAGTAAAACTAATAAATGCCGAGTTAGGTCAAGATATCTTAAAAAACAACATGTTTTTTCATACAAAAAATTAATTTTCGACCGATCGTTCCTATGGCAGCTATGTGATATAATGGTCCGATCTTAATAGGATTTTGCATTTTTATGAAGAGCATAGTAAAACTAATAAATGCCGAGTTAGGTCAAGATATCTTAAAAAACATGTTTTTTTCATACAAAAACCTAATTTTCGATCGATCGTACCTATGGCAGCTATGTGATACAGTGGTCCGATCTTAATAGGATTTTGCAGATATATGAGGAGTACAGTAAAACTAATAAATGCAGAGTTTGGTCAAGATATCTGAATAAACATGTTTTTGCATACAAAACTAAGTTTCGACCGATCGTTCCTATGGCAACTATATGATATAATGGTCCGATATAATTGGACTTTGCATATATATGAGGAGTATAGTAAAACTAATAAATGCCGAGTTTGGTCAAGATATCTTGATAAACAAAATGTTGTTTCATACAAAAACTTAATTTTCGACCGATTGTTCCTGTGGCATCTATATGATACAGTTTGCAGATATATGAGGAGCACAGTAAAACTAATAAATGCAGAGTTTGGTCAAGATATCTTGATAAACAAAATGTTTTTTCATACAAAAACTTAATTTTCGACCGGTCGTTCCTTCGGCAGCTATATAATATAGTAGTCCGATCTAAATAGGATTTTGCACATATATGAGGAACATAGTTAAACTAATAAATGCCGAGTTAGGTCAAGATATCTTAAGAACAATGCTTTTTTCATACAAAAAATTAATTTTCGACCGATCGTTCCTAAAGCAACTATATAATATAGTGGTCCGATCTTAAAAGGATTTGGCATATATATGAGGAGCATGCTAAAACTAATAAATGCCGAGTTTGGTCAAGATCGTTCCTATGGCAGCTATATGATATAGTTGTCCGATCTTAATATGATTTTGCACATATATGAGGAACATAGTAAAACTAATAAATGCCGAGTTAGCTCAAGATATCTTAAAAAACAGAATGTTTTTTTCATACAAAAAATTAATTTTCGACCGATCGATCCTATGGCAGCTATATGATATAGTGGTCGGATCTTGATTGGATTTTGTATATATTTGAAGAGTAAAGTAAAACTAATAAATGCCGAGTTTGGTCAAGATACCTTGTAAAACAAAATGTTTTTTTATACAACTTAATTTTCGACCGTTCGATCCAATGGCAGCTATATAATATAGTAGTCCGATCTTAATATGATTTTGCACATATATGAGGAACATAGTGAAACTAATAAATGCAGAGTTTGGTCAAGATATCTTGATAAACAAAATGTTTTTGCATACAAAAACTTAAGTTTCGACCGATCGTTCCTATGGCAGCTATATGATATAATGGTCCGATCTTAATAGGATTTTGCATTTTAGTGAAGAGCATAGTAAAACTAATAAATGCCGAGTTTGGTCCAGATATCTTGATAAACAAAATGTTGTTTCATACAAAAACTTAATTTTCGACTGATCGTTCCTATGGCAGCTATGTGAAACAGTGGTCCGATCTTAGTAGGATTTTGCGTATATATGAGGAGTAAAGTAAAACTAATAAATGCAGAGTTTGGTCAAGATATCTTGATAAACAAAATGTTTTTTTTCATACAAAAACTTAATTTATCGACCGATCGTTCCTACGGCAGCTATATAATATAGTAGTCCGATCTAAATAGGATTTTGCACATATATGAGGAACATAGTTAAACTAATAAATGCCGAGTTAGGTCAAGATATCTTAAAAACAATGTTTTTTTCATACAAAAAATTAATTTTCGACCGATCGTTCCTATGGCAGCTATGTGATATAGTGGTCGAATCTTGATTTGATTTTGCATATATTTGAGGAGTAAAGTAAAACTAATAAATACCGAGTTTGGTCAAGATATCTTGATATACAAAATGTTTTTTATACAACTACTTTTCTCTCTGTCCTATCTACTTAACACTCTTTATCTAACTTACATTGCTTTACTTTATTAACAATCTTCTTACTTTCATTTTTCCTAATTATTGTATTTTCTTTATTAATATAGCAAATTAAGATTATTTTAATGTTACTTGAAAACACTTTTTTCCTACTTACAACCTTCTGCTTATTTGTAGGCTCTAATAGCGTCACTGACAAAATTAGCTGTTAAAAGGGGCACATCTGGCCGGACTGGCAAATAAAACACCTCCATCGGTCGGTGATGCTATTTAGAAAATTGTATCCTTTAACTAGGCTTTTAGCATAAAATTCTATTGTATAATCTATTGAATAATGAGGAAGACACTCGTTTTGTCGACCATTAATAAATAAATAAATAAATAAATAAATATCTTAAAAAACAATGTTTTTTCATACAAAAAATTAATTTTCGACCGATCGTTCCTATTGATACAGTGGTCCAATCTTAATAGGATTTTGCAGATATATGAGGAGCACAGTAAAACTAATAAATGCAGAGTTTGGTCAAGATAAACAACATGTTTTTGCATACAAAAACTTAAGTTTCGACCGATCGTTCCTATGGCAGCTATATGATATAATGGTCCGATCTCAATAGAACTTTGCCTATATATGAGGAGCATGGTAAAACTAATAAATGCCGAGTTTGGTCTAGATATCTTAAAAAACAAAATGTTTTTTTCATACAAAAACTTAATTTTCGACCGGTCGTTCCTATGGCAGCTATATGATATAGTGGTCCTATCTTAATTGGATTTTCAATATATATGAGGAGCATAGTAAAACAATAAATGCCGAGTTTGCTGAAGATATCTTGAAGAACAAAATGTGTTTTTATACAACTTAATTTTCGACCGATCGTTTCTATGGCAGCTACACGATATAGTGGTCCGATCTTAATAGGATTTTGCATATGTATGAGGAGCATAGTAAAACTAATAAATGCCGAGTTTGGACAAGATATCTTAAAACACAAAATATTTTTTAATACAACTTAATTTTCGACCGAGCGTTCCTATGGCAGCTATATGATATAGTGGTCCTATCTTAATAGGATTTTGCATATATAGCATAGGAGCATAGTAAAAGCAATAAATGCCGAGTTTGGTCAAGATATCTTGAATAACAAAATGTTTTTTTACACAACAACTTAATTTTCGACCGATCGTTCCCTTGGCAGCTACACGATATAGTGCTCCGATCCTTATAGGATTTTGCCTATATGAGGAGTATAGTAAAACTATTAAATGCCGAGTTTGGTCAAGATATCTTGAAAAACAAAATGTTCTTTCATACAACAACTTAATTCTCGACCGATCGTTCCTATGGCAGCTATATGATATAGTGGTCCGATCTTAATAAATATTTATCATATATTTGGTGAGTAAAGTAAAACTAATAAATGCCGACAGTTTGGTAGAGATATCTTGAAAAGCAAAATATTTTTTTCATACAAAAAATAAATTTTCGACCGATCGTTCCTATGGCAGCTATATATATAGTGGTCCGATCTTAATAGGATTTTACATATATATGAGGAGCATAGTAAAGCTAATAAATGCCGAGTTAGATCAAGATATCTTAAAAAACAAAATGTTTTTTTATACTAAAAGTTAATTCTCGACCGATCGTTCCTATGGCAGCTATATATATAGTGGTCCGATCTTAATAGGATTTTACATATATATGAGGAGCATAGTAAAGCTAATAAATGCCGAGTTAGGTCAAGATATCTTGAAAAACAAAATATTTTTTTCATACAAAAAATAAATTTTCGACCGATCGTTCCTATGGCAGCTATATGATATAGTGGTCCTATCTTAATAGAATTTTGCATATATAGCATAGGAGCATAGTAAAACCAATAAATGCCGAGTTTGGTCAAGATATCTTAAAAAACAAAATGTTTTTTTATACAAAAACTTAATTCTCGACCGATCGTTCCTATGGCAGCTACACGATATAGTGGTCCTATCCTTATCGGATTTTGCCTATATATGAGGAGCATGGTGAAACTAATAAATGCCGAGTTTGGTCAAGATATCTAATAAGACAAAATGTTTTTTCATTCAACATAATTTGCGACCGATCGTTCCTATGGCAGCTACACGTTATAGTGGTCCGATCTTAATAGGATTTTGCATATAAATGAGGATAGAAAAACTAATAAATGCCGAGGTTGGTCAAGATATCTTAAAAAACAAAATGTTTTTTTATACAACAACTTAATTTTCGACCGTTCGTTCCTATGTCAGCTATATGATATAGCTGTCCGATCTTAATATGATTTTGCAAATATATGAGAAACATAGTAAAGCTAATAAATGCCGAGTTAGGTCAAGATATCTTAAAAAACAAAATGTTTTTTTATACTAAAACTTAATTCTCGACCGATCGTTCCTATGGCAGATATTTGATATAGTGGTCCGATCTTAAGAGGATTTTGCATATATATGAGAAACATGGTAAAACTAATAAATGTCGAGGTTGGTCAAGATATCTTGAAAAACCAAATGTTTTTTATACAACAACTTAATTTCCGACCGGTCGTTCCTATGGCAGCTATAAGATATAGTAGTCCGATCTAAATAGGATTTTGCTTATATTTGAGGAGTAAAGTAAAACTAATAAATACCGAGTTTGGTCAAGATATCTTGGAAAACAAAATGTTCTTTCATACAAAAACTTACATTTCGACCGATCGTTCCTGTGGCAGCTATGTGATACAGTGGTCCGATCTTAATAGGATTTTGCCTATATACGAGGAGCATGGTAAAACTAATAAATGCCGAGTTTGGTAAAGATATCTTGAAAAACAAAATGTTTTTTTCATACAAGAACTTAATTTTCGACCGGTCGTTCCTACGGCAGCTATTCGATATAGTAGCCCGATCTTAATAGGATTTTGCATATATATGAGGAGCATAGTAAAACTAATAAATGCCGAGTTTGGTCAAGATATCTTAAAAAAACAAAATGTTTTTTCATACAACTTAATTTTCGCCCGATCGTTCCTATGGCAGCTATATGATATAGTGGACCTATCTTAATAGGATTTTGCACATATATGAGGAGCATAGTAAAACCAATAAATGCCGAGTTTGGTCGAGATATCTTGAATAACAAAATGTTTTTTTATACAACAACTTAATTTTCGACCGATCTTTCCCTTGGCAGCTAATAGGATTTTGCCTAATAGGATTTTGCCTTATGAGGAGTATAGTAAAACTAATAAATGCCGAGTTTGGTCAAGATATCTTAAAAAACAAAATATTTTTTCATACAACTTAATTTTCGACCGAGCGTCCCTATGGCAGCTATATAATATAGTGGTCCTATCTTAATAGGATTTTGCATATATAGCATAGGAGCATAGTAAAACCAATAAATGCCGAGTTTGGTCAAGATATCTTGAATAACAAAATGTTTTTTTATACAACAACTTAATTTTCGACCGATCGTTCCCTTGGCAGCTACACGATATAGTGGTCCGATCCCTATAGGATTTTGCCTATATGAGGAGTATAGTAAATCTAATAAATGCCGAGTTTGGTCAAGATATCTTAAAAAACAAAATGTTTTTTTATACAAAAACTTAATTCTCGACCGATCGTTCCTATGGCAGCTACACGATATAGTAGTCCGATCCTTATTGGATTTTGCCTACATAGGAGGAGCATGGTGAAACTAATAAATGCCGAGTTTGGTCAAGATATCTTAAAAAACAAAATGTTTTTTCATTCAACATAATTTTCGACCGATCGTTCCTATGGCAGCTACACGTTATAGTGGTCAGATCTTAATAGGATTTTGCATATAAATGAGGATAGAAAAACTAATAAATGCCGAGGTTGGTCAAGATATCTTAAAAAACAAAATGTTTTTTTTTTACAACAACTTAATTTTCGACCGTTCGTTCCTATGGCAGCTATATGATATAGTTGTCCGATCTTAATATGATTTTGCAAATATATGAGAAACATAGTAAAGCTAATAAATGCCGAGATAGGTCAAGATATCTTAAAAAACAAAATGTTTTTCTATACAAAAACTTAATTCTCGACCGATCGTTTCTATGGCAGCTACACGATATAGTGGTCCGATCCTTATCGGATTTTGCCTATATATGAGGAGCATGGTGAAACTAATAAATGCCGAGTTTGGTCAAGTTATCTTAAAAAACAAAATGTTTTTTCATTCAACATAATTTTCGACCGATCGTTCCTATGGCAGCTATATATATAGTGGTTCGATCTTAATAGGATTTTACATATATATGAGAAACATGGTAAAACTAATAAATGCCGAGTTTGGTCAAGATATCTAATAAGACAAAATGTTTTTTCATTCAACATAATTTGCGACCGATCGTTCCTATGGCAGCTACACGTTATAGTGGTCCGATCTTAATAGGATTTTGCATATAAATGAGGATAGAAAAACTAATAAATGCCGAGGTTGGTCAAGATATCTTAAAAACAAAATGTTTTTTTATACAACAACTTAATTTTCGACCGTTCGTTCCTATGTCAGCTATATGATATAGCTATCCGATCTTAATATGATTTTGCAAATATATGAGAAACATAGTAAAGCTAATAAATGCCGAGTTAGGTCAAGATATCTTAAAAAACAAAATGTTTTTTTATACTAAAACTTAATTCTCGACCGATCGTTCCTATGGCAGCTACACGATATAGTGGTCCTATCCTTATCGGATTTTGCCTATATATGAGGAGCATGGTGAAACTAATAAATGCCGAGTTTGGTCAAGATATCTAAAAAGACAAAATGTTTTTTCATTCAACATAATTTTCGACCGATCGTTCCTATGGCAGCTACACGTTATAGTGGTCCGATCTTAATAGGATTTTGCATATAAATGAGGATAGAAAAACTAATAAATGCCGAGGTTGGTCAAGATATCTTAAAAAAGAAAATGTTTTTTTATACAACAACTTAATTTTCGACCGTTCGTTCTTATGGCAACTATATGATATAGTTGTCCGATCTTAATATGATTTTGCAAATATATGAGAAACATAGTTAAACTAATAAATGCCGAGTTAGGTCGAGATATCTTAAAAAACAAAATGTTTTTTTATACTAAAACTTAATTCTCGACCGATCGTTCCTATGGCGCTACACGATATAGTGGTCCGATCCTTATCGGATTTTGCCTATATATGAGGAGCATGGTGAAACTAATAAATGCCGAGTTTGGTCAAGATATCTAAAAAGACAAAATGTTTTTTCATACAACAACTTAATTTTCGACCGAGCTTCCTATTGCAGCTATATGATATAGTGGTCCGATCTTAATAGAATTTTGCTTATTATGAGGAACATAGTAAAACTACTAAATGCCGAGTTAGGTCAAGATATCTTAAAAAACAATGTTTTTTTTCATACGAAAAATTAATTTTCGACCGATCGTTCCTATGGCAGATATTTGATATAGTGGTCCGATCTTAAGAGGATTTTGCATATATATGAGAAACATGGTAAAACTAATAAATGTCGAGGTTGGTCAAGATATCTTGAAAAACCAAATGTTTTTTTATACAACAACTTAATTTCCGACCGGTCGTTCCTATGGCAGCTATAAGATATAGTAGTCCGATCTAAATAGGATTTTGCTTATATTTGAGGAGTAAAGTAAAACTAATAAATACCGAGTTTGGTCAAGATATCTTGGAAAACAAAATGTTCTTTCATACAAAAACTTACATTTCGACCGATCGTTCCTGTGGCAGCTATGTGATACAGTGGTCCGATCTTAATAGGATTTTGCCTATATACGAGGAGCATGGTAAAACTAATAAATGCCGAGTTTGGTAAAGATATCTTGAAAAACAAAATGTTTTTTTCATACAAGAACTTAATTTTCGACCGGTCGTTCCTACGGCAGCTATTCGATATAATAGCCCGATCTTAATAGGATTTTGCATATATATGAGGAGCATAGTAAAACTAATAAATGCCGAGTTTGGTCAAGATATCTTAAAAAAACAAAATGTTTTTTCATACAACTTAATTTTCGCCCGATCGTTCCTATGGCAGCTATATGATATAGTGGACCTATCTTAATAGGATTTTGCACATATATGAGGAGCATAGTAAAACCAATAAATGCCGAGTTTGGTCGAGATATCTTGAATAACAAAATGTTTTTTTATACAACAACTTAATTTTCGACCGATCTTTCCCTTGGCAGCTAATAGGATTTTGCCTAATAGGATTTTGCCTTATGAGGAGTATAGTAAAACTAATAAATGCCGAGTTTGGTCAAGATATCTTAAAAAACAAAATATTTTTTCATACAACTTAATTTTCGACCGAGCGTCCCTATGGCAGCTATATAATATAGTGGTCCTATCTTAATAGGATTTTGCATATATAGCATAGGAGCATAGTAAAACCAATAAATGCCGAGTTTGGTCAAGATATCTTGAATAACAAAATGTTTTTTTATACAACAACTTAATTTTCGACCGATCGTTCCCTTGGCAGCTACACGATATAGTGGTCCGATCCCTATAGGATTTTGCCTATATGAGGAGTATAGTAAATCTAATAAATGCCGAGTTTGGTCAAGATATCTTAAAAAACAAAATGTTTTTTTATACAAAAACTTAATTCTCGACCGATCGTTCCTATGGCAGCTACACGATATAGTAGTCCGATCCTTATTGGATTTTGCCTACATAGGAGGAGCATGGTGAAACTAATAAATGCCGAGTTTGGTCAAGATATCTTAAAAAACAAAATGTTTTTTCATTCAACATAATTTTCGACCGATCGTTCCTATGGCAGCTACACGTTATAGTGGTCAGATCTTAATAGGATTTTGCATATAAATGAGGATAGAAAAACTAATAAATGCCGAGGTTGGTCAAGATATCTTAAAAAACAAAATGTTTTTTTTTTACAACAACTTAATTTTCGACCGTTCGTTCCTATGGCAGCTATATGATATAGTTGTCCGATCTTAATATGATTTTGCAAATATATGAGAAACATAGTAAAGCTAATAAATGCCGAGATAGGTCAAGATATCTTAAAAAACAAAATGTTTTTCTATACAAAAACTTAATTCTCGACCGATCGTTTCTATGGCAGCTACACGATATAGTGGTCCGATCCTTATCGGATTTTGCCTATATATGAGGAGCATGGTGAAACTAATAAATGCCGAGTTTGGTCAAGTTATCTTAAAAAACAAAATGTTTTTTCATTCAACATAATTTTCGACCGATCGTTCCTATGGCAGCTATATATATAGTGGTTCGATCTTAATAGGATTTTACATATATATGAGGAGCATAGTAAATCTAATAAATGCCGAGTTTGGTCAAGATATCTTAACAAACAAAATGTTTTTTATACAAAAACTTAATTCTCTACCGATCGTTCCTATGGCAGCTACACGAGATAGTGGTCCGATCCTTATCGGATTTTGCCTATATATGAGGAGCATGGTGAAACTAATAAATGCCGAGTTTGGTCAAGATATCTAAAAAGACAAAATGTTTTTTCATACAACAACTTAATTTTCGACCGAGCTTCCTATTGCAGCTATATGATATAGTGGTCCGATCTTAATAGAAATTTGCCTTATTATGAGGAACATAGTAAAACTACGAAATGCCGAGTTAGGTCAAGATATCTTAAAAAACAATGTTTTTTTTCATACGAAAAATTAATTTTCGACCGATCGTTCCTATGGCAGATATTTGATATAGTGGTCCGATCTTAAGAGGATTTTGCATATATATGAGAAACATGGTATAAATAATAAATGTCGAGGTTGGTCAAGATATCTTGAAAAACCAAATGTTTTTTTATACTAAAACTTAATTCTCGACCGATCGTTCCTATGGCGCTACACGATATAGTGGTCCGATCCTTATCGGATTTTGCCTATATATGAGGAGCATGGTGAAACTAATAAATGCCGAGTTTGGTCAAGATATCTAAAAAGACAAAATGTTTTTTCATACAACAACTTAATTTTCGACCGAGCTTCCTATTGCAGCTATATGATATAGTGGTCCGATCTTAATAGAAATTTGCCTTATTATGAGGAACATAGTAAAACTACTAAATGCCGAGTTAGGTCAAGATATCTTAAAAAACAATGTTTTTTTTCATACGAAAAATTAATTTCCGACCGGTCGTTCCTATGGCAGCTATAAGATATAGTAGTCCGATCTAAATAGGATTTTGCTTATATTTGAGGAGTAAAGTAAAACTAATAAATACCGAGCTTGGTCAAGATATCTTGGAAAACAAAATGTTATTTCATACAAAAACTTACATTTCGACCGATCGTTCCAATGGCAGCTATATGATATAATGGTCCGATCTTAATAGAACTTTGCCTATATACGAGGAGCATGGTAAAACTAATAAATGCCGAGTTTGGTAAAGATATCTTGAAAAACAAAATGTTTTTTCATACAAGAACTTAATTTTCGACCGGTCGTTCCTACGGCAGCTATTCGATATAGTAGCCCGATCTTAATAGGATTTTGCATATATATGAGGAGCATAGTAAAACTAATAAATGCCGAGTTTGGTCAAGATATCTTAAAAAACAAAATGTTTTTTCATACAACTTAATTTTCGCCCGATCGTTCCTATGGCAGCTATATGATATAGTGGACCTATCTTAATAGAACTTTGCCTATATACGAGGAGCATGGTAAAACTAATAAATGCCGAGTTTGGTAAAGATATCTTGAAAAACAAAATGTTTTTTCATACAAGAACTTAATTTTCGACCGGTCGTTCCTACGGCAGCTATTCGATATAGTAGCCCGATCTTAATAGTATTTTGCATATATATGAGGAGCATAGTAAAACTAATGAATGCCGAGTTTGGTCAAGATATCTTAAAAAACAAAATGTTTTTTCATACAACTTAATTTTCGCCCGATCGTTCCTATGGCAGCTATATGATATAGTGGACCTATCTTAATAGGACTTTGCACATATATGAGGAGCATAGTAAAACCAATAAATGCCGAGTTTGGTCGAGATATCTTGAATAACAAAATGTTTTTTTATACAACAACTTAATTTTCGACCGATCGTTCCCTTGGCAGCTACACGATATAGTGGTCCGATCCCTATAGGATTTTGCCTATATGAGGAGTATAGTAAAAATAATAAATGCCGAGTTTGGTCAAGATATCTTGAAAAACAAAACGTTCTTTCATACAACAACTTAATTCTCGACCGATCGTATCTATGGCAGTTATATGATATAGTGGTCCGATCTTAATAAAATTTTTTCATATATTTGGGGAGTAAAGTAAAACTAATAAATGCCGAGAGTTTGGTAAAGATATCTTGAAAAACAAAATATTTTTTTCATACAAAAAATAAATTTTCGACCGATCGTTCCTATGGCAGCTATATATATAGTGGTCCGATCTTAATAGGATTTTACATATATATGAGGAGCATAGTAAATCTAATAAATGCCGAGTTTGGTCAAGATATCTTAAAAAACAAAATGTTTTTTTATACAAAAACTTAATTCTCGACCGATCGTTCCTATGGCAGCTACACGATATAGTAGTCCGATCCTTATTGGATTTTGCCTACATATGAGGAGCATGGTCAAGCTAATAAATGCCGAGTTTGGTCAAGATATCTTAAAAACAAAAGGTTTTTTCATTCAACATAATTTTCGACCGATCGTTCCTATGGCAGCTACACGTTATAGTGGTCAGATCTTAATAGGATTTTGCATATAAATGAGGATAGAAAAACTAATAAATGCCGAGGTTGGTCAAGATATCTTAAAAAACAAAATGTTTTTTTTTCAACAACTTAATTTTCGACCGTTCGTTCCTATGGCAGCTATATGATATAGTTGTCCGATCTTAATATGATTTTGCAAATATATGAGAAACATAGTAAAGCTAATAAATGCCGAGATAGGTCAAGATATCTTAAAAAACAAAATGTTTTTCTATACAAAAACTTAATTCTCGACCGATCGTTTCTATGGCAGCTACACGATATAGTGGTCCGATCCTTATCGGATTTTGCCTATATATGAGGAGCATGGTGAAACTAATAAATGCCGAGTTTGGTCAAGTTATCTTAAAAAACAAAATGTTTTTTCATTCAACATAATTTTCGACCGATCGTTCCTATGGCAGCTATATATATAGTGGTTCGATCTTAATAGGATTTTACATATATATGAGGAGCATAGTAAATCTAATAAATGCCGAGTTTGGTCAAGATATCTTAAAAAACAAAATGTTTTTTTATACAAAAACTTAATTCTCTACCGATCGTTCCTATGGCAGCTACACGAGATAGTGGTCCGATCCTTATCGGATTTTGCCTATATATGAGGAGCATGGTGAAACTAATAAATGCCGAGTTTGGTCAAGATATCTAAAAAGACAAAATGTTTTTTCATTCAACATAATTTTCGACCGATCGTTCCTATTGCAGCTATATGATATAGTGGTCCGATCTTAATAGAATTTTGCCTTATTATGAGGAGCATAGTAAAATTAATAAATGCCGAGTTTGGTCAAGATGTCTTAAAATACAAAATGTTTTTTAATAGAAAAACATAATTTTCGACCGACCGTTCCTATGGCAGCTATACGATAAAGTGGTCCGATCTTAATAGGTTTTTGCAGATATATGAGGAGTACAGTAAAATTAATAAATGCAGAGTTTGGTCAAGATATCTTGATAAACAAAATGTTTTTTTATACAAAAACTTAATTCTCGACCGATCGTTCCTATGGCAGCTACACGATATAGTAGTCCGATCCTTATTGGATTTTGCCTACATAGGAGGAGCATGGTGAAACTAATAAATGCCGAGTTTGGTCAAGATATCTTAAAAAACAAAATGTTTTTTCATTCAACATAATTTTCGACCGATCGTTCCTATGGCAGCTATATGAAATAGTTGTCCGATCTTAATATGATTTTGCACATATATGAGGAGCATAGTAAAGCTACTAAGTGCCGAGTTAGGTCAAGATATCTTAAAAAACAATGTTTTTTTTTCATAAAAAAAATTAATTTTCGACCGATCGTTTCTATGGCAGCTATATAATATAGTAGTCCGATCTAAATAGGATTTTGCTTATATTTGAGGAGTAAAGTAAAACTAATAAATACCGAGTTTGGTCAAGATATCTTGGAAAAGAAAATGTTTTTTATACAACAACTTAATTTTCGACCTTTCGTTCCTATGGCAGCTATATGATATAGTTGTCCGATCTTAATATGATTTTGCAAATATATGATAAACATAGTAAAGCTAATAAATGCTCAGTTAGGTCAAGATATCTTAAAAAACAAAATGTTCTTTCATACAAAAACTTACATTTCGACCGATCGTTCCTATGGCAGCTATATGATATAGTGGTCTGATCTTAATAGAGCTATGCCTATATACGAGGAGCATGGTAAAACTAATAAATGCCGAGTTTGGTCAAGATATATTGAAAAACAAACTGTTTTTTTCATACAAGAACTTAATTTACGACCGGTCGTTCCTATGGCAGCTACTCGATATAGTGGTCCGCTCTTAATAGGATTTTGCATATATATGAGGAGTATAGTAAAACTAATAAATGCCGAGTTTGGTCAAGATATCTTAAAAAACAAAATGTTTTTTCATACAACTTAATTTTCGGCCGATCGTTCCTATGGCAGCTATATGATATAGTGGACCTATCTTAATAGCATTTTGCACATATATGAGGAGCATAGTAAAACCAATAAATGCCGAGTTTGGTCGAGATATCTTGAATAACGAAATGTTTTTTTATACAACAACTTAATTTTCGACCGATCTTTCCCTTGGCAGCTAATAGGATTTTGCCTATATGAGGAGTATAGTAAAACTAATAAATGCCGAGTTTGGTCAAGATATCTTGAAAAACAAAAATTCTTTCATACAACAACTTTATTCTCGACCGAGCGTTCCTATGGCAGCTATATGATATAGTGGTCCTATCTTTATAGGATTTTGCATATATAACATAGGAGCATAGTAAAACCAATAAATGCCGAGATTGGTCAAGATATCTTGAAAAACAAAATGTTTTTTCATACAACAACTTAATTATCGACCGATCGTTCCTATGGCAGCTATATGATATAGTGGTCCGATCTTAATAAAATTTTTCATATATTTGGGGAGTAAAGTAAAACTAATAAATGCCGAGAGTTTGGTAAAGATATCTTGAAAAACAATATGTTTTTTTCATACAAAAAATAAATTTTCGACCGATCGTTCCTATGGCAGCTATATATATAGTGGTCCGATGTTAATAGGATTTTACATATATATGAGGAACATGGTAAAACTAATAAATGTCGAGGTTGGTCAAGATATTTTGAAAAACCAAATGTTTTTTTATACAAAAACTTAATTTTCGACCGGTCGCTCCTATGGCACCTATTTGATATAGTTGTCCGATCTTAATATGATTTTGCACATATATGAGGAACATAGTAAAACTAATGTTCAGCTTAGGCAAGATTTCTTGATAACCAAAAAAGGTTTTCAATCAAAAACCTGGTTTTCGACCGATCGTTCCTATGGCAGCTATATGATATAGTGGTCCAATCCTAATAGGATTTTGCAGATATATGAGGAGTACAGTAAAACTAATAAATGCAGAGTTTGGTCAAGATATCTTGATAAACAACATGTTTTTGCATACAAAAACTAAAGTTTCGACCGATCGTTCCTATGGCAGCTATATGATATAATGGTCCGATCTTAATAGGATTTTGCATTTTAATGAAGAGCATAGTAAAACTAATAAATGCCGAGTTTGGTCTAGATATCTTGATAAACAAAATGTTGTTTCATGCAACAACTTAATTTTCGACCGATCGTTCCTATGGCAGCTATGTGAAACAGTGGTCCGATCTTAATAGGATTTTGCAGACATATGAGAAGTATAGTAAAACTAATAAATGCAGAGTTTGGTCAAGATATCTTGATAAACAAAATGTTTTTTCATACAAAAACTTAATTTTCGACCGATCGTTCCTACGGCAGCTATATAATATAGTAGTCCGATCTAAATAGGATTTTGCACATATATGAGGAACATAGTTAAACTAATAAATGTCGAGTTAGGTCAAGATATCTTAAAAACGTTTTTTTCATACAAAAAATTAATTTTCGACCGATCGTTCCTATGGCAGCTATGTGATATAGTGGTCGGATCTTGATTTGATTTTGCATATATTTGAGGAGTAAAGTAAAACTAATAAATACCGAGTTTGGTCAAGATATTTTGAAATACAAAATGTTTTTTTATACAACAACTTAATTTTCGACCGTTCGATCCAATGGCAGCTATATAATATAGTAGTCCGATCTTAATATGATTTTGCACATATATGAGGAACATAGTAAAACTAATAAATGCCGAGTTAGGTCAAGATATCTTAAAAAACAATATGTTTTTTCATACAAAAATTTAATTTCGACCGATCGTTCCTATGGCAGCTATATAATATAGTGGTACGATCTTAAGAGGATTTTGCATATATATGAGGAACATGGTAAAACTAATAAATGGTGAGGTTGGTCAAGATATTTTGAAAAACCAAATGTTTTTTTATACAACTACTTAATTTTCGACCGGTCGCTCCTATGGCACCTATATGATATAGTTGACCGATCTTAATATGATTTTGCACATATATGAGGAACATAGTAAAACTAATGTTCAGCTTAGGCAAGATTTCTTGATAACCAAAAAAGGTTTTCAATCAAAAACCTGGTTTTCGACCGATCGTTCCTATGGCAGCTATATGATATAGTGGTTTGATCCTTATAGGATTTTGCATATATATGAGAAGCATAGTAAAACTAATAAATGCCGAGTTTGGTCAAGATATCTTGATAAACAAAATGTTGTTTCACACAAAAACTTAATTTTCGACCGATCGTTCCTATGGCAGCTATGTGAAACAGTGGTCCGATCTTAATAGGATTTTGCAGACATTTGAGAAGTATAGTAAAACTAATAAATGCAGAGTTTGGTCAAGATATCTTGATAAACAAAATGTTTTTTCATACAAAAACTTAATTTTCGACCGATCGTTCCTACGGCAGCTATATAATATAGTAGTCCGATCAAAATAGGATTTTGCACATATATGAGGAACATAGTTAAACTAATAAATGTCGAGTTAGGTCAAGATATCTTAAAAACGTTTTTTCATACAAAAAATTAATTTTCGACCGATCGTTCCTATGGCAGCTTTGTGATATAGTGGTCGGATCTTGATTTGATTTTGCATATATTTGAGGAGTAAAGTAAAACTAATAAATACCGAGTTTGGTCAAGATATTTTGAAATACAAAATGTTTTTTTATACAACAACTTAATTTTCGACCGTTCGATCCAATGGCAGCTATATAATATAGTAGTCCGATCTTAATATGATTTTGCACATATATGAGGAACATAGTAAAACTAATAAATGCCGAGTTAGGTCAAGATATCTTAAAAAACAATATGTTTTTTTCATACAAAAATTTAATTTTCGACCGATCGTTCTATGGCAGCTATATAATATAGTGGTCCGATCTTAAGAGGATTTTGCATATATATGAGGAACATGGTAAAACTAATAAATGGTGAGGTTGGTCAAGATATTTTGAAAAACCAAATGTTTTTTTATACAACTACTTAATTTTCGACCGGTCGCTCCTATGGCACCTATATGATATAGTTGACCGATCTTAATATGATTTTGCACATATATGAGGAACATAGTAAAACTAATGTTCAGCTTAGGCAAGATTTCTTGATAACCAAAAAAGGTTTTCAATCAAAAACCTGGTTTTCGACCGATCGTTCCTATGGCAGCTATATGATATAGTGGTCCGATCCTTATAGGATTTTGCATATATATGAGAAGCATAGTAAAACTAATAAATGCCGAGTTTGGTCAAGATATCTTGATAAACAAAATGTTGTTTCATACAAAAACTTAATTTTCGACCGATTGTTCCTGTGGCATCTATATGATACAGTGGTCCAATCTTAATAGGATTTTGCAGATATATGAGGAGCACAGTAAAACTAATAAATGCAGAGTTTGGTCAAGATATCTTGATAAACAACATGTTTTTGCATACAAAAACTTCAGTTTCGAGCGATCGTTCCTATGGCAGCTATATGATATAATGGTCCGATCTTAATAGGATTTTGCATTTTAATGAAGAGCATAGTAAAACTAATAAATGCCGAGTTTGGTCTAGATATCTTGAAAAACAAAATGTTTTTTTCATACAATAACTTAATTTTCGACCGGTCGTTCCTATGGCAGCTATATGATATAGTGGTCCTATCTTAATTGGATTTTCAATATATATGAGGAGCATAGTAAAACCTATAAATGCCGAGTTTGATGAAGATATCTTGAAGAACAAAATGTTTTTTTATACAACTTAATTTTCGACCGATCGTTCCTATGGCAGCTACACGATATAGTGGTCCGATCTTAATAGGATTTTGAGGAGCATAGTAAAACTAATAAATGCCGAGTTTGGTCAAGATATCTTAAAAAACAAAATATTTTTTCATACAACTTAATTTTCGACCGAGCGTTCCTATGGCAGCTATATGATATAGTGGTCCGATCTTAATAGGATTTTGCATATATAGCATAGGAGCATAGTAAAACCAATAAATGCCGAGTTTGGTCAAGATATCTTGAATAACAAAATGTTTTTTTATACAACAACTTAATTTTCGACCGATCGTTCCCTTGGCAGCTACACGATATAGTGCTCCGATCCTTATAGGATTTTGCCTATATGAGGAGTATAGTTAAACTATTAAATGCCGAGTTTGGTCAAGATATCTTGAAAAACAAAATGTTCTTTCATACAACAACTTAATTCTCGACCGATCGTTCCTATGGCAGCTATATGATATAGTGGTCCGATCTTAATAAATATTTTTCATATATTTGGGGAGTAAAGTAAAACTAATAAATGCCGAGAGTTTGGTAAAGATATCTTGAAAAACAAAATATTTTTTTCATACAAAAAATAAATTTTCGACCGATCGTTCCTATGGCACCTATATATATAGTGGTCCGATCTTAATAGGATTCTACATATATATGAGGAGCATAGTAAAGCTAATAAATGCCGAATTAGGTCAAGATATCGTAAAAAACAAAATGTTTTTTTATACTAAAACTTAATTCTCGACCGATCGTTCCTATGGCAGCTACACGATATAGTGGTCCGATCCTTATCGGATTTGCCTATATATGAGGAGCATGGTGAAACTAATAAATGCCGAGTTTGGTCAAGATATCTTAAAAAACAAAATGTTTTTTCATTCAACATAATTTTTGACCGATCGTTCCTATGGCAGCTATATGATATAGTGGTCCTATCTTAATAGGATTTTGCATATATAGCATAGGAGCATAGTAAAACCAATAAATGCCGAGTTTGGTCAAGATATCTTACAAAACAAAATGTTTTTTTATACAAAAATTTAATTCTCGACCGATCGTTCCTATGGCAGCTACACGATATAGTGGTCCGATCCTTATCGGATTTTGCCTTTATATGAGGAGCATGGTGAAACTAATAAATGCCAAGTTTGGTCAAGATATCTTAAAAAATAAAATGTTTTTTTCATTCAACATAATTTTCGACCGATCGTTCCTATGGCAACTACACGTTATAGTGGTCCGATCTTAATAGGATTTTGCATATAAATGAGGATACAAAAACTAATAAATGCCGAGGTTGGTCAAGATATCTTAAAAACAAAATGTTTTTTTATACAACAACTTAATTTTCGACCGTTCGTTCCTATGGCAGCTATATGATATAGTTGTCCGATCTTAATATGATTTTGCAAATATATGAGAAACATAGTAAAGCTAATAAATGCCGAGTTAGGTCAAGATATCTTAAAAAACAAAATGTTTTTTTATACTAAAACTTAATTATCGACCGATCGTTCCTATGGCAGCTACACGATATAGTGGTCCGATCCTTATCGGATTTGCCTATATATGAGGAGCATGGTGAAACTAATAAATGCCGAGTTTGGTCAAGATATCTAAAAAGACAAAATGTTTTTTCATTCAACATAATTTTCGACCGATCGTTCCTATGGCAGCTACACGTTATAGTGGTCCGATCTTAATAGGATTTTGCATATAAATGAGGATAGAAAAACTAATAATTGCCGAGGTTGGTCAAGATATCTTAAAAAACAAAATGTTTTTTGTACAACTTAATTTTCGACCGTTCGTTCCAATGGCAGCTATATGATATAGTTGTCCGATCTTAATATGATTTTGCAAATATATGAGAAACATAGTAAAGCTAATAAATGCCGAGTTAGGTCAAGATATCTTAAAAAACAAAATTTTTTTATACTAAAACTTAATTCTCGACCGATCGTTCCTATGGCAGCTACACGATATAGTGGTCCGATCCTGATCGGATTTTGCCTATATATGAGGAGCATGGTGAAACTAATAAATGCCGAGTTTGGTCAAAATATCTAAAAAGACAAAATGTTTTTTCATACAACTTAATTTCGACCGAGCTTCCTATTGCAGCTATATGATATAGTGGTCCGATCTTAATAGAATTTTGCCTTATAATGAGGAACATAGTAAAACTACTAAATGCCGAGTTAGGTCAAGATATCTTAAAAAACTATATGTTTTTTTCATACGAAAAATTAATTTTCGACCGATCGTTCCTATGGCAGATATATGATATAGTGGTCCGATCTTAAGAGGATTTTGCATATATATGAGAAACATGGTAAAACTAATAAATGTCGAGGTTGGTCAAGATATCTTGAAAAACCAAATGTTTTTTTAAACAACAACTTAATTTCCGACCGGTCGTTCCTATGGCAGCTATAAGATATAGTAGTCCGATCTAAATAGGATTTTGCTTATATTTGAGGAGTAAAGTAAAACTAATAAATACCGAGTTTGGTCAAGATATCTTGGAAAACAAAATGTTCTTTCATACAAAAACTTACATTTCGACCGATCGTTCCAATGGCAGCTATATGATATAATGGTCCGATCTTAATAGAACTTTGCCTATATACGAGGAGCATGCTAAAACGAATAAATGCCGAGTTTGGTAAAGATATCTTGAAAAACAAAATGTTTTTTTCATACAAGAACTTAATTTTCGACCGGTCGTTCCTACGGCAGCTACTCGATATAGTGGCCCGATCTTAATAGTATTTTGCATATATATGAGGAGCATAGTGAAACTAATAAATGCCGAGTTTGGTCAAGATATCTTAAAAAACAAAATGTTTATTCATACAACTTAATTTTCGCCCGATCGTTCCTATGGCAGCTATATGATATAGTGGACCTATCTTAATAGGATTTTGCACATATATGAGGAGCATAGTAAAACCAATAAATGCCGAGTTTGGTCGAGATATCTTGAATAACAAAATGTTTTTTTATACAACAACTTAATTTTCGACCGATCGTTCCCTTGGCAGCTAATAGGATTTTGCCTAATAGGATTTTGCCTTATGAGGAGTATAGTAAAACTAATAAATGCCGAGTTTGGTCAAGATATCTTAAAAAACAAAATATTTTTTCATACAACTTAATTTTCGACCGAGCGTCCCTATGGCAGCTACACGATATAGTGGTCCGATCCTTATAGGATTTTGCCTATATGAGGAGTATAGTAAAACTAATAAATGCCGAGTTTGGTCAAGATATCTTGAAAAACAAAACGTTCTTTCATACAACAACTTAATTCTCGACCGATCGTTACTATGGCAGCTATATGATATAGTGGTCCGATCTTAATAAAATTTTTTCATATATTTGGGGAGTAAAGTAAAACTAATAAATGCCGAGAGTTTGGTAAAGATATCTTGAAAAACAAAATATTTTTTTCATACAAAAAATAAATTTTTGACCGATCGTTCCTATGGCAGCTATATATATAGTGGTCCGATCTTAATAGGATTTTACATATATATGAGGAGCATAGTAAATCTAATAAATGCCGAGTTTGGTCAAGATATCTTAAAAAACAAAATGTTTTTTTATACAAAAACTTAATTCTCGACCGATCGTTCCTATGGCAGCTACACGATATAGTAGTCCGATCCTTATCGGATTTTGCCTACATATGAGGAGCATGGTGAACTAATAAATGCCGAGTTTGGTCAAGATATCTTAAAAAACAAAATGTTTTTTCATTCAACATAATTTTCGACCGATCGTTCCTATGGCAGCTACACGTTATAGTGGTCCGATCTTAATAGGATTTTGCATATAAATGAGGATAGAAAATCTAATAAATGCCGAGGTTGGTCAAGATATCTTAAAAAACAAAATGTTTTTTTTTACAACAACTTAATTTTCGACCGTTCGTTCCTATGGCAGCTATATGATATAGTTGTCCGATCTTAATATGATTTTGCAAATATATGAGAAACATAGTAAAGCTAATAAATGCCGAGTTAGGTCAAGATATCTTAAAAAAACAAATGTTCTTTCATACAAAAACTTATATTTCGACCGGTCGTTCCTATGGTAGCTACTCGATATAGTGGTCCGATCTTAATAGGATTTTGCATATATATGAGGAGCATAGTGAAACTAATAAATGCCGAGTTTGGTCAAGATATCTTAAAAAACAAAATGTTTTCATACAACTTAATTTTCGCCCGATCGTTCCTATGGCAGCTATATATATAGTAGTCCGATCTTAATACGATTTTACATATATATGAGGAGCATAGTAAATCTAATAAATGCCGAGTTTGGTCAAGATATCTTGAAGTACAAAATGTTTTTTATACAACTTAATTTTCGACCGTTCGTTCCAATGGCAGCTATATGAAATAGTTGTCCGATCTAAATAGGATTTTGCTTATATTTGAGGAGTAAAGTAAAACTAATAAATACCGAGTTTGGTCAAGATATCTTGGAAAAGAAAATGTTTTATACAACTTAATTTTCGACCTCTCGTTCCCATGGCAGCTATATGATATAGTTGTCCGATCTTAATATGATTTTGTAAATATATGAGAAACATAGTAAAGCTAATAAATGCTGAGTTAGGTCAAGATATCTTAAAAAACAAAATGTTCTTTCATACAAAAACTTATATTTCGACCGGTCGTTCCTATGGTAGCTACTCGATATAGTGGTCCGATCTTAATAGGATTTTGCATATATATGAGGAGCATAGTGAAACTAATAAATGCCGAGTTTGGTCAAGATATCTTAAAAACAAAATGTTTTTTTCATACAACTTAATTTTCGCCCGATCGTTCCTATGGCAGCTAATAGGATTTTGCCTAATAGGATTTTGCCTATATGAGGAGTATAGTAAAACTAATAAATGCCGAGTTTGGTCAAGATATCTTGAAAAACAAAAATTCTTTCATACAACAACTTTATTCTCGACCGAGCGTTCCTATGGCAGCTATATGATATAGTGGTCCTATCTTTATAGGATTTTGCATATATATGAGGAGCATAGTGAAACTAATAAATGCCGAGTTTGGTCAAGATATCTTAAAAACAAAATGTTTTTCATACAACTTAATTTTCGCCCGATCGTTCCTATGGCAGCTATATATATAGTAGTCCGATCTTAATACGATTTTACATATATATGAGAAGCATAGTAAATCTAATAAATGCCGAGTTTGGTCAAGATATCTTGAAGTACAAATGTTATTTTATACAACTTAATTTTCGACCGATCGTTCCTATGGCAGCTATATATATAGTGGTCCGATGTTAATAGGATTTTACATATATATGAGGAGCATAGTAAATCTAATAAATGCCGAGTTTGGTCAAGATATCTTAAAAAACAAAATGTTTTTTATACAACAACTTAATTTTCGACCGTTCGTTCCTATGGCAGCTATATGATATAGTTGTCCGATCTTAATATGATTTTGCAAATATATGAGAAAGATAGTAAAGCTAATAAATGCCGAGTAAGGTCAAGATATCTTAAAAAACAAAACGTTTTTTATACGAAAACTTAATTCCGACCGATCGTTTCTATGGCAGCTACACGATATAGTGGTCCGATCCTTATCAGATTTTGCCTATATATAAGGAGCATGGTGAAACTAATAAATGCCGAGTTTGGTCAAGCTATCTTAAAAAACAAAATGTTTTTTCATTCAACATAATTTTCGACCGATCGTTCCTATGGCAGCTATATGATATAGTGGTCCGATCTTAATAAAATTTTGCATATATTTGGGGAGTAAAGTATAACTAATAAATGCCGAGTTTGGTCAAGATATCTTAAAATACAAAATGTTTTTTAATACAAAAACTTAATTCTCGACCGATCGTTCCTATGGCAGCCACACGTTATAGTAGTCCAATCTTAATAGGATTTTGCATACAAATGAGGATAGAAAAACTAATAAGTGCCGAGGTTGGTCAAGATATCTAAAAAGACAAAATGTTTTTTCATGCAACTTAATTTTCGACTGATCGTTCCTATTGCAGCTATATGATATAGTGGTCCGATCTTAATAGAATTTTGCAATATTATGAGGAGCATAGTAAAATTAATAAATGCCGAGTTTGGTCAAGATGTCTTAAAATACAAAATGTTTTTTAATAGAAAAACAATTTTCGACCGACCGTTCCAATGACAGCTATACGATAAAGTGGTCCGATCTTAATAGGATTTTGCAGATATATGAGGAGTACAGTAAAATTAATAAATGCAGAGTTTGGTCAAGATATCTTGATAAACAAAATGTTTTTCATACAAACACTTAATTTTCGACCGATCGTTCCTATGGCAGCTATATAATATAGTAGTCCGATCTAAATAGGATTTTGCTTATATTTGACGAGTAAAGTAAAACTAATAAATACCGAGTTTGGTAAAGATATCTTGAAGTACAAAATTTTTTTTTATACAACTTAATTTTCGACCGTTCGTTCCAATGGCAGCTATATGAAATAGTGGTCCGATCTTAATAGGATTTTGCATATAAATGTGGATAGAAAAACTAATAAATGCCGAGGTTGGTCAAGATATCTAAAAAGACAAAATGTTTTTTCATACAACTTAATTTTCGACCGATCGTTCCTATTGCAGCTATATGATATAGTGGTCCGATCTTAATAGAATTTTGCCTTATTATGAGGAGCATAGTAAAATTAATAAATGCCGAGTTTGGTCAAGGTGTCTTAACATACAAAATGTTTTTTAATAGAAAAACGTAACTTTCGACCGATCGTTCCTATGGCAGCTATATGATATAATGGTCCGATCTTAATAGAACTTTGCCTATATATGAGGAGCATGGTAAAACTAATAAATGCCGAGTTTGGTCTAGATATCTTGAAAAACAAAATGTTTTTTTCACACAATAACTTAATTTTCGACCGGTCGTTCCTATGGCAGCTATATGACATAGTGGTCCTATCTTAATTGGATTTTCAATATATATGAGGAGCATAGTAAACCTATAAATGCCGAGTTTGATGAAGATATCTTGAAGAAGAAATGTTTTTTTATACAACTTAATTTTCGACCGATCGTTCCTATGGCAGCTACACGATATAGTGGTCCGATCTTAATAGGATTTTGCATATAAATGAGGATAGAAAAACTAATAAATGCCGAGTTTGGTCAACATATCTTAAAAAACAAAAATGGTTTTTTTATACAACAACTTAATTTTCGACCGTTCGTTCCTATGGCAGCTATATGATATAGTTGTCCGATCTTAATATGATTTAACAAATATATGAGAAACATAGTAAAGCTAATAAATGCCGAGTTAGGTCAAGATATCTTAAAAAACAAAATGTTTTTTTATACAAAAACTTAATTTTCGACCGATCGTTCCTATGGCAGCTACACGATATAGTGGTCCGATCCTTATCGGATTTTGCCTATATATGAGGAGCATGGTGGAACTAATAAATGCCGAGTTTGGTCAAGTTATCTTAAAAACAAAATGTTTTTTCATTCAACATAATTTTCGACCGAGCGTTCCTATGGCAGCTATATATATAGAGGTCCGATCTTAATAGGATTTTACATATATATGAGGAGCATAGTAAAATTAATAAATGCCGAGTTTGGTCAAGATGTCTTAAATACAAAATGTTTTTTAATAGAAAAACAATTTTCGACCGACCGTTCCAATGACAGCTATACGATAAAGTGGTCCGATCTTAATAGGATTTTGCAGATATATGAGGAGTACAGTAAAATTAATAAATGCAGAGTTTGGTCAAGATATCTTGATAAACAAAATGTTTTTCATACAAACACTTAATTTTCGACCGATCGTTCCTATGGCAGCTATATAATATAGTAGTCCGATCTAAATAGGATTTTGCTTATATTTGACGAGTAAAGTAAAACTAATAAATACCGAGTTTGGTAAAGATATCTTGAAGTACAAATTTTTTTTATACAACTTAATTTTCGACCGTTCGTTCCAATGGCAGCTATATGAAATAGTGGTCCGATCTTAATAGGATTTTGCATATAAATGTGGATAGAAAAACTAATAAATGCCGAGGTTGGTCAAGATATCTAAAAAGACAAAATGTTTTTTCATACAACTTAATTTTCGACCGATCGTTCCTATTGCAGCTATATGATATAGTGGTCCGATCTTAATAGAATTTTGCCTTATTATGAGGAGCATAGTAAAATTAATAAATGCCGAGTTTGGTCAAGGTGTCTTAAAATACAAAATGTTTTTTAATAGAAAAACGTAACTTTCGACCGATCGTTCCTATGGCAGCTATATGATATAATGGTCCGATCTTAATAGAACTTTGCCTATATATGAGGAGCATGGTAAAACTAATAAATGCCGAGTTTGGTCTATCTTGAAAAACAAAATGTTTTTTTCATACAATAACTTAATTTTCGACCGGTCGTTCCTATGGCAGCTATATGACATAGTGGTCCTATCTTAATTGGATTTTCAATATATATGAGGAGCATAGTAAAACCTATAAATGCCGAGTTTGATGAAGATATCTTGAAGAAGAAAATGTTTTTTTATACATCTTAATTTTCGACCGATCGTTCCTATGGCAGCTACACGATATAGTGGTCCGATCTTAATAGGATTTTGCATATAAATGAGGATAGAAAAACTAATAAATGCCGAGTTTGGTCAACATATCTTAAAAAACAAAATGGTTTTTTTATACAACAACTTAATTTTCGACCGTTCGTTCCTATGGCAGCTATATGATATAGTTGTCCGATCTTAACATGATTTTGCACATATATGAGAAACATAGTAAAGCTAATAAATGCCGAGTTAGGTCAAGATATCTTAAAAAACAAATGTTTTTTTATACAAAAACTTAATTTTCGACCGATCGTTCCTATGGCAGCTACACGATATAGTGGTCCGATCCTTATCGGATTTTGCCTATATATGAGGAGCATGGTGGAACTAATAAATGCCGAGTTTGGTCAAGTTATCTTAAAAAACAAAATGTTTTTTCATTCAACATAATTTTCGACCGAGCGTTCCTATGGCAGCTATATATATAGAGGTCCGATCTTAATAGGATTTTACATATATATGAGGAGCATAGTAAAATTAATAAATGCCGAGTTTGGTCAAGATGTCTTAAAATACAAAATGTTTTTTAATAGAAAAACATAATTTTCGACCGACCGTTCCTATGGCAGCTATACGATAAAGTGGTCCGATCTTAATAGGATTTTGCAGATATATGAGGAGTACAGTAAAATTAATAAATGCAGAGTTTGGTCAAGATATCTTGATAAACAAAATATTTTTCATACAAACACTTAATTTTCGACCGATCGTTCCTATGGCAGCTATATAATATAGTAGTCCGATCTAAATAGGATTTTGCTAATATTTGACGAGTAAGGTAAAACTAATAAATACCGAGTTTGGTAAAGATATCTTGAAGTACAAAATGTTTTTTTATACAACTTAATTTTCGACCGTTCGTTCCAATGGCAGCTATTTGAAATAGTTGTCCGATCTTAATATGATTTTGCACATATATGAGGATCATAGTAACACTACTAAATGCCGAGTTAGGTCAAGATATCTTAAAAAACAATATGTTTTTTTTTCATACAAAAAATTAATTTTCGACCGATCGTTCCTATGGCAGATATATAATAGAGTGGTCCGAACTTAAGAGGATTTTGCATATATATGAGAAACATGGTAAAACTAATAAATGTCGAGGTTGGTCAAGATATCTTGAAAAACCAAATGTTATTTTATACAACAACTTAATTTTCGACCCGTCGTTCCTATGGCAGCTATAAGATATAGTAGTCCGATCTAAATTGGATTTTGCTTATATTTGAGGAGTAAAGTAAAACTAATAAATACCGAGTTCGGTCAAGATATCTTGGAAAACAAAATGTTTTTTATACAACAACTTAATTTTCGACCGTTCGTTCCTATGGCAGCTATATGATATAGTTGTCCGATCTTAACATGATTTTGCACATATATGAGAACATAGTAAAGCTAATAAATGCCGAGTTAGGTCAAGATATCTTAAAAACAAAATGTTCTTTCATACAAAAACTTACATTTCGACCGATCGTTCCTATGGCAGCTATATAATATACTGGTCCGATCTTAATAGAACTTTGCCTATATACGAGGAGCATGGTAAACTAATAAATGCCGAGTGTGGTAGAGATATCTTGAAAAACAAAATGTTTTTTTCATACAAGAACTTAATTTTCGACCGGTCGTTCCTATGGCAGCTACTCGATATAGTGGTCCGATCTTAATAGGGTTTTGCATATATATGAGGGGCATAATAAAACTAATAAATGCCGAGTTTGGTCAAGATATCTTAAAAAACAAAATGTTTTTTCATACAACTTAATTTTCGCCCGATCGTTCCTATGGCAGCTATATGATATAGTGGACCTATCTTAATAGGATTTTGCACATATATGAGGAGCATAGTAAAACCAATAAATGTCGAGTTTGGTCGAGATATCTTGAAAAACAAAATGTTCTTTCATACAACAACTTAATTCTCGACCGATCGTTCCTATGGCAGCTATATGATATAGTGGTCCGATCTTAATAAAATTTTGCATATATTTGGGGAGTAAAGTAAAACTAATAAATGCCGAGTTTGGTCAAGATATCTTACAAAACAAAATGTTTTTTTATACATAAACTTAATTCTCGAACGATTGTTCCTATGGCAGCTACACGATATAGTGGTCCGATTCTTATAGGATTTTGCATATATATAAGGAGCATGGTGAAAACTAATAAATGCCGAGTTTGGTCGAGATATCTTGAAAACAAAATGTTTTTTTCATACAATAACTTAATTTTCGACCGTCGTTTCCTATGGCAGCTATATGACATAGTGGTCCTATCTTAATTGGATTTTCAATATATATGAGGAGCATAGTAAACCTATAAATGCCGAGTTTGATGAAGATATCTTGAAGAAGAAAATGTTTTGTTATACAACTTAATTTTCGACCGATCGTTCCTATGGCAGCTACACGATATAGTGGTCCGATCTTAATAGGATTTTGCATATAAATGAGGATAGAAAAACTAATAAATGCCGAGTTTGGTCAACATATCTTAAAAAACAAAATGGTTTTTTATACAACAACTTAATTTTCGACCGTTCGTTCCTATGGCAGCTATATGATATAGTTGTCCGATCTTAATATGATTTAACAAATATATGAGAAACATAGTAAAGCTAATAAATGCCGAGTTAGGTCAAGATATCTTAAAAAACAAAATGTTTTTTTATACAAAACTTAATTTTCGACCGATCGTTCCTATGGCAGCTACACGATATAGTGGTCCGATCCTTATCGGATTTTGCCTATATATGAGGAGCATGGTGGAACTAATAAATGCCGAGTTTGGTCAAGTTATCTTAAAAACAAAATGTTTTTTCATTCAACATAATTTTCGACCGAGCGTTCCTATGGCAGCTATATATATAGAGGTCCGATCTTAATAGGATTTTACATATATATGAGGAGCATAGTAAAATTAATAAATGCCGAGTTTGGTCAAGATGTCTTAAAATACAAAATGTTTTTTTATAGAAAAACCTAATTTTCGACCGACCGTTCCTATGGCAGCTATACGATAAAGTGGTCCGATCTTAATAGGATTTTGCAGATATATGAGGAGTACAGTAAAATTAATAAATGCAGAGTTTGGTCAAGATATCTTGATAAACAAATATTTTTCATACAAACACTTAATTTTCGACCGATCGTTCCTATGGCAGCTATATAATATAGTAGTCCGATCTAAATAGGATTTTGCTAATATTTGACGAGTAAGGTAAAACTAATAAATACCGAGTTTGGTAAAGATATCTTGAAGTACAAAATGTTTTTTTATACAACTTAATTTTCGACCGTTCGTTCCAATGGCAGCTATTTGAAATAGTTGTCCGATCTTAATATGATTTTGCACATATATGAGGATCATAGTAACACTACTAAATGCCGAGTTTAGGTCAAGATATCTTAAAAAACAATATGTTTTTTTTCATACAAAAAATTAATTTTCGACCGATCGTTCCTATGGCAGATATATAATAGAGTGGTCCGAACTTAAGAGGATTTTGCATATATATGAAAACATGGTAAAACTAATAAATGTCGAGGTTGGTCAAGATATCTTGAAAAACCAAATGTTATTTTATACACAACTTAATTTTCGACCCGTCGTTCCTATGGCAGCTATAAGATATAGTAGTCCGATCTAATTGGATTTTGCTTATATTTGAGGAGTAAAGTAAAACTAATAAATACCGAGTTCGGTCAAGATATCTTGGAAAACAAAATGTTTTTTATACAACAACTTAATTTTCGACCGTTCGTTCCTATGGCAGCTATATGATATAGTTGTCCGATCTTAACATGATTTTGCACATATATGAGAAACATAGTAAAGCTAATAAATGCCGAGTTAGGTCAAGATATCTTAAAAACAAAATGTTCTTTCATACAAAACTTACATTTCGACCGATCGTTCCTATGGCAGCTATATATATACTGGTCCGATCTTAATAGAACTTTGCCTATATACGAGGAGCATGGTAAAAACTAATAAAATGCCGAGTGTGGTAGAGGTATCTTGAAAAACAAAATGTTTTTTTCATACAAGAACTTAATTTTCGACGGTCGTTCCTATGGCAGCTACTCGATATAGTGGTCCGATCTTAATAGGGTTTTGCATATATATGAGGGGCATAATAAACTAATAAATGCCGAGTTTGGTCAAGATATCTTAAAAAACAAAATGTTTTTTCATACAACTTAATTTTCGCCCGATCGTTCCTATGGCAGCTATATGATATAGTGGACCTATCTTAATAGGATTTTGCACATATATGAGGAGCATAGTAAAACCAATAAATGTCGAGTTTGGTCGAGATATCTTGAAAAACAAAATGTTCTTTCATACAACAACTTAATTCTCGACCGATCGTTCCTATGGCAGCTATATGATATAGTGGTCCGATCTTAATAAAATTTGCATATATTTGGGGAGTAAAGTAAAAACTAATAAATGCCGAGTTTGGTCAAGATATCTTACAAAACAAATGTTTTTTATACATAAAATAATTCTCGAACGATTTTCCTATGGCAGCTACACGATATAGTGGTCCGATCTTATAGGATTTTGCATATATATAAGGAGCATGGTGAAACTATAAATGCGAGTTTGGTCAAGATATCTTAAAAACAAAATTTTTTTTATACAAAAACTTAATTCTCGACCGATCGTTCCTCTGGCAGCTACACGATATAGTGGTCCTATCTTAATTGGATTTAGCATATATATGAGGAGCATAGTTAAAACCAATAATGCCGAGCTTGGTCAAGATATCTAAAAAAGACAAAATGTTTTTTCATACAACTTAATTTTCGACCGATCGTTCCTATTGCAGCTATATGATATAGTGGTCCGATCTTAATAGAATTTGCCTTATTATGAGGAGCATAGTAAAATTAATAAATGCCGAGTTTGGTCAAGGTGTCTTAAAATACAAAATGTTTTTAATAGAAAAACATAATTTTCGACCGATCGTTCCTATGGCAGCTACACGTTATAGTGGTCCGATCTTAATAGGATTTTGCGTATAATGAGGATAGAAAAACTAATAAATGCCGAGGTTGGTCAAGATATCTTAAAAAACAAAATGTTTTTTACACAACAACTTAATTTTCGACCGTTCGTTCTATGGCAGCTAAATGATATAGTTGGCGATCTAATATGATTAGCAAATATATGAGAAACATAGTAAAGCTAATAAATGCCGAGTAAGGTAAAGATATCTTAAAAAACAAAATGTGTTTTTTATACAAAAACTTAATTTTCGACCGATCGTTCCTATGGCAGCTACACGAATAGTGGGCCGATCCTTATCGGATTTTGCCTATATATGAGGAGCATGGTGAAACTAATAAATGCCGAGTTTGGTTAAGTTATCTTAAAAAAAAACAATGTTTTTTCATACAACATAATTTTCGACCGATCGTTCCTATGGCAGCTATATATATAGTGGTCCGATCTTAATAGGATTTTACATATAATGAGGAGCATAGTTAATCTAATAAATGCCGAGTTTGGTCAAGATATCTTAAAAAACAAAATGTTTTTTTATACAAAACTTAATTCTCGACCGATCGTTCTATGGCAGCTACACGATGATATAGTGGTCCGATCCTTATCGGATTTTGCCTATATATGAGGAGCATGGTGAAACTAATAAATGCCGAGTTTGGTCAAGATATCTAAAAAGACAAAAATTTTTTTTCATACAACTTAATTTTCGACCGATCGTTCCTATTGCAGCTATAGATATAGTGGTCCGATCTTAATAGGATTTTGCAGATATATGAGGAGTACAGTAAAATTAATAAATGCAGAGTTTGGTCAAGATGTCTTAAAATACAAATGTTTCTTAATAGAAAAACATAATTTCGACGACCGTTCCTATGGCAGCTATACGATAAAGTGGTCCGATCATAATAGGATTTTGCAGATATATGAGGAGTACAGTAAAATTAATAAATGCAGAGTTTGGTCAAGATATCTTGAAAAACAAAATGTTTTCATACAAACACTTAATTTCGACCGATCGTTACTATGGCAGCTATATAATATAGTAGTCCGATCTAAATAGGATTTTGCTAATATTGACGAGTAAAGTAAAACTAATAAATACCGAGTTTGGTAAAGATATTCTTGAAGTACAAAATGTTTTTTTATACAACTTAATTTTCGACCGTTCGTTCCAATGCCAGCTATTTGAAATAGTTGTCCGATCTTAATATGATTTTGCACATATATGAGGAACAAGTAAATACTACTAAATGCCGAGTTAGGTCAAGATATCTTAAAAAACAATATGTTTTTTTTCATACAAAAATTAATTTTCGACCGATCGTTCCTATGGCAGATATATGATATAGTGGTCCGAACTTAAGAGGATTTTGCATATATATGAGAAACATGTAAAACTAATAAATGTCGAGGTTGGTCAAGATATCTTGAAAAACCAAATGTTATTTTATACAACAACTTAATTTCGACCCGTCGTTCCTATGGCAGCTATAAGATATAGTAGTCCGATCTAATAGGATTTTGCTTATATTTGAGGAGTAAAGTAAAACTAATAAATACCGAGTTCGGTCAAGATATCTGGAAAACAAAATGTTTTTATACAACAACTTAATTTTCGACCGTTCGTTCCTATGGCAGCTATATGATATAGTTGTCCGATCTTAATATGATTTTGCACATATATGAGAAACATAGTAAAGCTAATAAATGCCGAGTTAGGTCAAGAATCTTAAAAAACAAAATGTTCTTTCATACAAAAACTTACATTTCGACCGATCGTTCTATGGCAGCTATATGATATACTGGTCCGATCTTAAAAGAACTTTGCCTATTACGAGGAGCATGGTAAAACTAAAAAATGCCGAGTATGGTAAAGATATCTTGAAAAAAAAATGTTTTTTTCATACAAGAACTTAATTTTCGACCGGTCGTTCCTATGGCAGCTACTCGATATAGTGGTCCGATCTAATAGGATTTGCATATATATGAGGAGCATAATAAAACTAATAAATGCCGAGTTTGGTCAAGATATCTTAAAAAACAAAATGTTTTTTCATACAACTTAATTTTCGCCCGATCGTTCCTATGGCAGCTATATGATATAGTGGACCTATCTTAATAGGATTTGCACATATATGAGGAGCATAGTAAAACCAATAAATGTCGAGTTTGGTCGAGATATCTTGAAAACAAAATGTTCTTTCATACAACAACTTAATTCTCGACCGATCGTTCCTATGGCAGCTATATGATATAGTGGTCCGATCTTACAAAACAAACGGTTTTTTATACAAAAACTTAATTCTCGACCGATCGTCTATGGCAGCTACACGATATAGTGGTCCGATCCTTATCGGATTTTGCATATATATGAGGAGCGTGGTGAAACTAATAAATGCCGAGTTGGTCAAGATATCTTAAAAAACAAAATGTTTTTTCATTCAACATAATTTTCGACCGATCGTTCCTATGGCAGCTACACGTTATAGTGGTCCGATCTTAATAGGATTTTGCATATAAAATAGGATAGAAAAACTAATAAATGCCGAGGTTGGTCAAGATATCTTAAAAAACAAAATGTATTTTCATACAACTTATTTTCGCCCGATCGTTCCTATGGCAGCTATATGATATAGTTGACCTATCTTAATAGGATTTTGCACATATATGAGGAGCATAGTAAAAGCAATAAATGCCGAGTTTGGTCGAGATATTTTGAATAACAAAATGTTTTTTTATACAACAACTTAATTTTCGACCGATCGTTCCCTTGGCAGCTAATAGGATTTTGCCTAATAGGATTTTGCCTATATGAGGAGTATAGTAAAACTAATAAATGCCGAGTTTGGTCAAGATATCTTGAAAAACAAAATGTTCTTTCATACAACAACCTAATTCTCGACCGACCGTTCCTATGGCAGCTATATGATATATTGGTCCGATCTTAATAAAATTTTGCATATATTTGGGGAGTAAAGTAAAACTAATAAATACAGAGTTTGATCAAGATATCTTGAAAAAACAAAAATTTTTTTTATGCAAAAAATAAATTTTCGACCGATCGTTCCTATGGCAGCTATATGATATAGTAGTCCGATCTTAATAGGATTTTACATATATATGAGGAGCATAGTAAAACTAATAAATGCCGAGTTTGGTCAAGATATCTTGGTAAACAAAATGTTGTTTCATACAAAACTTAATTTCGACCGATCGTTCCTGTGGCAGCTATGTGATACAGTGGTCCGATCTTAATAGGATTTTGCAGACATATGAGGAGTACAGTAAAACTAATAATACAGAGTTTGGTCAAGATATCTTGATAAACAACACGTTTTTGCATACAAAAACTTAAGTTTCGACCGATCGTTCCTATGGCAGCTATATGATATAGTGGTCCGATCTTAATAAAATTTGCATATATTTGGGGAGTAAAGTAAAAATAATAAATGCCGAGTTTGGTAAAAGATATCTTGAAAAACAAAATTTTTATATACAAAAATATATTATCGACAAATCGTTCCTATGGCAGCTATATGATATAGTAGTCCGATCTTAATAGGATTTTACATATATATGAGGAGCATAGTAAAACTAATAATTGCCGAGTTTGGTCACGATATCTTGATAAACAACATGTTTTTGCAAACAAAAACTTAAGTTTCGACCGATCGTTCCTATGGCAGCTATGTGATACAGTGGTCCAATCTTTATAGGATTTTGCAGATATATGAGGAGTACAGTAAAACTAATAAATGCCGAGTTTGGTCAAGATATCTTGATAAACAACATGTTTTTGAATACAAAAACTTAAGTTTCGACTGATCGTTCCTATGGCAGCTATATGATATAATGGTCCGATCTTAATAGGATTTTGCATTTTATGAAGAGCATAGTAAAACTAATAAATGCCGAGTTTGGTTAAGATATCTTGATAAACAAAAGGTTTTTTCATACAAAAACTTAATTTTCGACCGATCGTTCATATGGCAGCTATATGATATAATGGTCCGATCTTAATAGGTTTTTGCATTTTTATGAAGAGCATAGTAAAACTAATAAATGCCGAGTTCGGTCACGATATTTTGATAAACAACATGTTTTTGCAAACAAAAACTTAAGTTTCGACCGATCGTTCCTATGGCAGCTATGTGATACAGTGGTCCGATCTTAATAGGATTTTGCAGATATATGAAGAGTACAGTAATACTAATAAATGCAGAGTTTGGTCAAGATATCAGAATAAACAACATGTTTTTGCATAAAAAACTTAAGTTTCGACCGATCGTTCCTATGGCAACTATATGATATAATGGTCCGATCTTAATAGGATTTTGCATTTTTATGAAGAGCATAGTTAAACTAATAAATGCCGAGTTTGTCTAGATATATTGATAAACAAAATGTTGTTTCATACAAAAACTTAATTTTCGATCGATCATTCGTATGGCAGCCATGTGATACAGTGGACAAGTTTTTGTATACAAAAACATTTTGTTTTTCATGATATCTTGACCAAATTCTGCATTTATTACTGTACTCCTCATATGTCTGCAAAATCCTATTAAGATCGGACATATGAGGAGTACAGTAAAACTAATAAATACAGAGTTTTGTCAAGATATCTTGATAAACAACATGTTTTTGCATACAAAAACTAAAGTTTCGACCGATCGTTCCTATGGCAGCTATATGATATAATGGTCCGATCTTAATAGGATTTTGCATTTTAATGAAGAGCATAGTAAAACTAATAAATGCCGAGTTTGGTCAAGATATCTTGAAAAACAAAATGTTCTTTCATACAACAACTTAATTCTCGACCGATCGTTCCATGGCAGCTATATGATATAGTGGTCCGATCTTAATAAAATTTTGCATATATTTGGGAGTAAAGTAAAACTAATAAATGCCGAGTTTGGTAAAGATATCTTGAAAACAAATATTTTTTTTATACAAAAAAATATATTATCGACCGATCGTTCCTATGGCAGCTATATGATATAGTAGTCCGATCTTAATAGGATTTTACATATATATGAGGAGCATAGTAAAACTAATAAATGCCGAGTTTGGTCAAGATATATTGATAAACAAAATTGTTTCAAAAACTTAATTTTCGACCGATCGTTCCGGTGGCAGCTATGTGATACAGTGGTCCAATCTTTTTAGGATTTTGCAGATATATGAGGAGTACAGTAAAACTAATAAATGCCGAGTTTGGTCAAGATATCTTGATAAGCAACATGTTTTTGCATACAAAAACGTAAGTTTCGACCGATCGTTCCTATGGCAGCTATATGATATAATGGTCTGATCTTAATAGGATTTTGCATTTTTATGAGGAACATAGTTAAACTAATAAATGCCGAGTTAGGTCAAGATATCTTAAAAAACAATGTTTTTTTCATACAAAAAATTAATTTTCGACCGATCGTTCCTATGGCAGCTATGTGATATAGTCGTCGGATCTTGATTTGATTTTGCATATATTTGAAGAGTAAAGTAAAACTAATAAATACCGAGTTTGGTCAAGATATCTTGAAATACAAATGTTTTTTTAGACAACAACTTAATTTTCGACCGTTCGTTCCAATGGCAGCTATATGAAATAGTTGTCCGATCTTAATATGATTTTGCACATATATGAGGAACATAGTAAAACTAATAAATGCCGAGTTAGGTCAAGATATCTTAAAAAACAATGTTTTTTTCATACAAAAAATTAATTTTCGACCGATCGTTCCTATGGCTGCTATGTGATATAGTCGTCGGATCTTGATTTGATTTTGCATATATTGAGGAGTAAAGTAAAACAATAAATACCGAGTTTGGTCAAGATATCCTGAAATACAAAATGTTTTTTTAGACAACAACTTAATTTTCGACCGATCGTTCCTATGGCACCTATATGATATAGTTGTCCGATCTAATATGATTTTGCATATATATGAGGAGCATAGTAAAACCAATAAATGCCGAGTTTGGTCAAGATATCTTGAATAACAAAATGTTTTTTATACAACAACTTAATTTTCGACCGATCGTTCCCTTGGCAGCTACACGAAATAGTGGTCCGATCTTATAGAATTTTGCCTATATGAGAAGTATAGTAAAACTTATAAATGCCGAGTTTGGTCAAGATATCTTGAAAACAAAATGTTCTTTCATACAACAACTTAATTCTCGACCGATCGTTCCTATGGAAGCTATATGATATAGTGGTTCGATCTTAATAGGATTTTGCATATATTTGGGGAGTAAAGTAAAACAAATAAATGCCGAGTTTGGTCAAGATATCTTGAATAACAAAATGTTTTTTTATACAACTTAATTTTCGACCGATCGTTCCTATGGCAGCTATATGATATAGTGGTCCTATCTTTATAGGATTTTGCATATATATGAGGAGCATAGAAAAAACCAATAAATGCCGAGTTTGGTCAAGATATCTTGAATAACAAAATGTTCTTTCATACAAAAACTTACATTTCGACCGATCGTTCCTATGGCAGCTACACGTTATAGTGGTCCGATCTTAATAGGATTTTGCATATAAATGAGAATAGAAAAAACTAATAAATGCCGAGGTTGGTCAAGATATCTAAAAAGACAAAATGTTTTTTCATACAACTTAATTTTCGACCGATCGTTCCTATTGCTGCTATATGATATAGTGATCCGATCCTTATAGTATTTTGCATATTTATTTATTTATTTATTTATTAATGGTCGACAAAACGAGTGTCTTCCTCATTATTCAATAGATTATACAATAGAATTTTATGCTAAAAGCGTAGTTAAAGTATACAATTCTCTAAATAGCATCACCGACCGATGGAGGTGTTTTATTTGCAAGTCCGGCCAGCTGTGCCCCTTTTCATAGCTATTTTGTCAGTGACGCTATTAGAGCCTACATCTAAGCAGAAGGTTGTAAGTAGGAAAAAAGTGTTCTCAAGTAACATTAAAATAATCTTAATTTGCTATATAATAAAGAAAATACAATAAATAGGAAAAATGAAAGTAAGAAGATTGTTAATAAAGTAAAGCAATGTAAGTTAGATAAAGAGTGTTAAGTAGTAGGACAAAGAGAAAAGTAATGGGAAATCACCGACCCGGTGGGGGAAATTTTTCAGCCTGTCCGGCAAGCTATGCCCCTGCTCATAGCTGGGAATGGTCGGCGACTTCCCGAAGGTATCCTGAAAGCAACGATTTTATTAGGGGTAGAATAAACGAGTGCAAACTATTATAATTTTTACATAGCACGCGAAAAGGATTGTGCATAGCGTAGTCTGTTGTGCACGTAGATAGTAAAAAGGGGCGATAATTTCTGGTTGGTCTAGCCGGAACAGAGGATTGAAGACGCCCTAGCGGAAAAGGAGAATCTATGTCGCCAATAATCAACTTATGTAGAAGGACAACACCGAGAATTGTCCTACGGTTGGTTAACGACGGAAGGTTGAGAAGAAGCAGTCTGCTGGAGTAGGACGGCAACCGAAGATTAGGGTCCCAATTTAAACCTCTTAAGGCAAAAAGCAGAATTGCTTCTGAACAGATTCAATACGATCCTGGCTGTTGTTATACTGTGGAGACCAGATGCAAGAGCAGTATTCAAGGATAGGGCGAACAAGAGAGATGTACAGAAGTTTTGTTATAAAAGGATCGTTAAACAATTTAGACCATCGTTTAATGAATCCAAGTACACCTTTTGCCTCATTAACGGTGGTATCTATGTGAAGATTGAAACAGAGTTTAGAATCAAAAATTACGCCTAGATCCTTAACTGTTAGTATACGTTGCAAAGGGATATTGTCGATTGTATAACTAAAAAGATAAGGTGTAGTACGATTAAAAGTCATAAACATACACTTCGAATATATATGAGAAGCATAGTAAAACTAATAAATGCCGAGTTTGGTCAAGATAAACAAAATGTTGTTTCATACAAAAACTTAATGTTCGACCGATCGCTCCTGTGGCATCTATGGTCCGATCTTAATAGGATTTTGCAGATATATGGGGAGTACAGTAAAACTAATAAACGCAGAGTTTGGTCAAGATATCTATATAATCAAATGTTGTTTCATACAAAAACTTAATTTTCGACCGATCGTTCCCATGGCAGCTATATGATATAATGGTCCGATCCTTATAAGATTTTGCATATATATGAGAAGCATAGTAAATCTAATAAATGCCGAGTGTGGTGTAGATATCTTGATAAACAAAATGTTGTTTCATACAAAAAATTAATTTTCGACCGATCGTCCCTGTGGCAGATTTGTGATACAGTGGTCCGATCTTAATAGGATTTTGCAGATATATGAGGAGTACAGTAAAACTAACAAATGCAGAGTTTGGTCAAGATATCCTGAAAAAAAAATGTTCCTATGGCAGCTATATGATATAGTTGTCCGATCTTAATATGATTTTGCAAGTATATGAGAAACATAGTAAAGCTAATAAATGCCGAGTTAGGTCAAGATATCTTAAAAAACAAAATGTTCTTTCATACAAAAACTTACATTTCGACCGATCGTTCCTATGGCAGCTATATGATATAGTGGTCCGATCTTAATAGAACTTTGCCTCTATATGAGGAGCATGGTGAAACTAATAAATGCCGAGTTTGGTCAAGATATCTTAAAGAACAAAATGTTTTTTCATTCAACATAATTTTTGACCGATCGTTCCTATGGCAGCTACACGTTATAGTGGTCCGATCTTAATAGGATTTTGCATATAAATGAGGATAGAAAAACTAATAAATGCCGAGGTTGGTCAAGATATCTTAATAGACAAAATGTTTTTTCATACAACTTAATTTTCGACCGATCGTTCCTATGACAGCTATATGATAAAGTGGTCCGATCTTAATAGGATTTTGCAGATATATGAGGAGTACAGTAAAATTAATAAATGCCGAGTTTTGTCAAGATATCTTGATAAACAATGTTTTTTTTCATACAAAAACTTAATTTTCGACCGATCGTTCCTATGGCAGCTATATGATATAGTGGTCCGATCTTAAAAGGATTTTCCGTATATATTAGGAGTAAAATTAAAATTATAATACCCTCTGCAAGGGTATAAAAATGCCGAGTTTGTTTAAAATATCTTGATAACCATAAAAGGATTTTAATCAAAAACCTGGTTTTCGACCGATCGTTCCAATGGCAGCTATATGATATAGTGGTCGATCTTAATAGAACTTTGCCTCTATATGAGGAGCATGGGAAAACTATTAAATACCGAGTTTGGTAAAGATATCTTGAAATACAAAATGTTTTTTTATACAACTTAATTTTCGACCGTTCGTTCCAATGGCAGCTATATGAAATAGTTGTCCGATCTTAATATGATTTTGCACATATATGAGGAACATAGTAAAACTAATAAATGCCGAGTTAGGTCAAGATATCTTAAAAAACAATATTTTTTTTCATACAAAAAATTAATTTTCGACCGATCGTTCCTAAGGCAGATATATGATATAGTGGTCCGACCTTAAGAGGATTTTGCCTATATACGAGGAGCATGGTAAAACTAATAACTGCCGAGTTTGGTAAAGATATCTTGAAAAACAAAATGTTTTTTTTTCATACAAGAACATAATTTTCGACCGGTCGTTCCTATGACAACTATATGATATAGTGGTCCTATCTTAATTGGATTTAGCATATATATGAGGAGCATAGTAAAACCAATAAATGCCGAGTTTGATGAAGATATCTTGAAAAACAAAATGTTTTTTTTCATACAAGAACATAATTTTCGACCGGTCGTTCCTATGACAACTATATGATATAGTGGTCCTATCTTAATTGGATTTAGCATATATATGAGGAGCATAGTAAAACTAATAAATGCCGAGTTTGTTAAAGATATCTTGAAAAACAAAATGTTTTTTTCATACAAGAACTTAATTTTCTACCGGTCGTTCCTATGGCAGCTATGTGATACAGTGGACAAGTTTTTGTATACAAAAACATTTTGTGTTTCATGATATCTGACCAAACTCTGCATATATTACTGTACTCCTCATATGTCTGCAAAATCCTAATAAGTCCGATCTTAATAGGATTTTGCAGACATATGAGGAGTACAGTAAAACTAATAAATACAGAATTTGGTCAAGATATATTGATAAACAACATGTTTTTGCATAAAAAACTTAAGTTGTGACCGATCGAGTTTGCCGAGTTTGGTCAAGATATCTTGATAAACAAAATGTTGTTTCATACAAAATCTTAATTTTCGACCGATCGTTCCTATGGCAGCTATGTGAAACAGTTGTCCGATCTTAATAGGATTTTGCAGACATATGAGGAGTAAAGTAAAACTAATAAATGCAGAGTTTGGTCAAGATATCTTGATAAACAAAATGTTCTTTCATACAAAAACTTAATTTTCGACCGATCGTTCCTACGGCAGCTATATAATATAGTAGTCCGATCTAAATAGTATTTTGCACATATATGAGGAACATAGTAAAACTAATAAATGCCGAGTTAGGTCAAGATATCTTAAAAAACATGTTTTTTTCATACAAAAAATTAATTTTCGACCGATCGTTCCTATGGCAGCTGTGATATAGTCGTCGGATCTTGATTTGATTTTGCATATATTTGAGGAGTAAAGTCAAACTAATAAATACCGAGTTTGGTCAAGATATCTTGAAATACAAAATGTTTTTTTAGACAACAACTTAATTTTCGACCGTTCGTTCCAGTGGCAGCTATATGAAATAGTTGTCCGATCTTAATATGATTTTGCACATATATGAGGAACATAGTAAAACTAATAAATGCCGAGTTAGGTCAAGATATCTTAAAAACATAATGTTTTTTTCATACAAAAAATTAATTTTGGACCGATCGTTCCTATGGCAGCTGTGATATAGTCGTCGGATCTTGATTTGATTTTGCATATATTTGAGGAGTAAAGTCAAACTAATAAATGTCGAGGTTGGTCAATATATCCTGAAAAACCAAATGTTTTTTATACAACTACTTAATTTTCGACCGGTCGTTCCTATGGCAGCTATGTAATATAGTAGTCCGATCTTAATATGATTTTGCACATATATGAGGAACATAGTAAAACTAATAAATGCCGAGTAAGGTCAAGATATCTTAAAAAACAATGTTTTTTTCATACAAAAATTAATTTTCGACCGATCGTTCCTATGGCAGCTATATGATATAGTGGTCCGATCTTAAGAGGATTTTGCATATATATGAGGAACATGGTAAAACTAATAAATGTCGAGGTTGGTCAAGATATCGTGAAAAACCAAATGTTTTTTTATACAACAACTTAATTCTCGACCGGTCGTTCCTATGGCCCCTATATGATATAGTTGTCCGATCTTAATATGATTTTGCATATATATGAGCAGCATAGTAAAACCAATAAATGCCGAGTTTGGTCAAGATATCTTGAATAACAAAATGTTTTTTTATACAACTTAATTTTCGATCGATCGTTCCCTTGGCAGCTACACGATATAGTGGTCCGATCCTTGTAGAATTTTGCCTATATGAGAAGTATAGTAAAACTTATAAATGCCGAGTTTGATCAAGATATCTTGAAAAACAAAATGTTCTTTCATACAAAAACTTAATTCTCGACCGATCGTTCCTATGGCAGCTACACGATATAGTGGTCCAATCTTAATAGGATTTTGCATATATATGAGGAGCATAGTAAAACTAATAAATGCCGAGTTTGGTCAAGATATCTTAAAAAACAAAATGTTTTTTCATACAACTTAATTTTCGACCGATCGTTCCTATGGCAGCTATATGATATAGTGGTCCTATCTTAATAGGATTTTGTATATATATGAGGAGCATAGTAAAACCAATAAATGCCGAGTTTGGTCAAGATATCTTGAATAACAAAATGTTTTTTTATACAACTTAATTTTCGACCGATCGTTCCTATGGCAGCTACACGATATAGTGGTCCAATCTTAATAGGATTTTGCATATATATGAGGAGCATGGTAAAACTAATAAATGCCGAGTTTGGTCAAGATATCTTAAAAAACAAAATGTTTTTTTATACAACTTAATTTTCGACCGATCGTTCCTATGGCAGCTATATGATATAGTGGTCCGATCTTAATAGGATTTTGCATATATATGAGGAGTACAGTAAAATTAATAAATGCCGAGTTTTGTCAAGATATCTTGATAAACAATTTTTATTTTTCATACAAAAACTTAATTTTCGACCGATCGTTCCTATGGCAGCTATATGATATAGTGGTCCGATCTTAAAAGGATTTTCCGTATATATTAGGAGTAAAATTAAAATTATAATACCCTCTGCAAGGGTATAAAAATGCCGAGTTTGTTTAAAATATCTTGATAACCATAAAAGGATTTTAATCAAAAACCTGGTTTTCGACCGATCGTTCCAATGGCAGCTATATGATATAGTGGTCGATCTTAATAGAACTTTGCCTCTATATGAGGAGCATGGGAAAACTATTAAATACCGAGTTTGGTAAAGATATCTTGAAATGCAAAATGTTTTTTTATACAACTTAATTTTCGACCGTTCGTTCCAATGGCAGCTATATGAAATAGTTGTCCGATCTTAATATGATTTTGCACATATATGAGGAACATAGTAAAACTAATAAATGCCGAGTTAGGTCAAGATATCTTAAAAAACAATATGTTTTTTTTCATACAAAAAATTAATTTTCGACCGATCGTTCCTAAGGCAGCTACACGATATAGTGGTCCAATCTTAATAGGATTTTGCATATATATGAGGAGCATGGTAAAACTAATAAATGCCGAGTTTGGTCAAGATATCTTAAAAAACAAATGTTTTTTTATACAACTTAATTTTCGACCGATCGTTCCTATGGCAGCTATATGATATAGTGGTCCGACCTTAAGAGGATTTTGCCTATATACGAGGAGCATGGTAAAACTAATAACTGCCGAGTTTGGTAAAGATATCTTGAAAAACAAAATGTTTTTTTTCATACAAGAACATAATTTTCGACCGGTCGTTCCTATGACAACTATATGATATAGTGGTCCTATCTTAATCGGATTTAGCATATATATGAGGAGCATAGTAAAACCAATAAATGCCGAGTTTGATGAAGATATCTTGAAAATCAAAATGTTTTTTTTTCATACAAGAACATAATTTTCGACCGGTCGTTCCTATGACAACTATATGATATAGTGGTCCTATCTTAATTGGATTTAGCATATATATGAGGAGCATAGTAAAACTAATAAATGCCGAGTTTGAAAAACAAAATGTTTTTTTCATACAAGAACTTAATTTTCTACCGGTCGTTCCTATGGCAGCTATGTGATACAGTGGACAAGTTTTTGTATACAAAAACATTTTGTGTTTCATGATATCTTGACCAAACTCTGCATATATTACTGTACTCCTCATATGTCTGCAAAATCCTAATAAGTCCGATCTTAATAGGATTTTGCAGACATATGAGGAGTACAGTAAAACTAATAAATACAGAATTTGGTCAAGATATATTGATAAACAACATGTTTTTGCATAAAAAACTTAAGTTGTGACCGATCGAGTTTGCCGAGTTTGGTCAAGATATCTTGATAAACAAAATGTTGTTTCATACAAATCTTAATTTTCGACCGATCGTTCCTATGGCAGCTATGTGAAACAGTTGTCCGATCTTAATAGGATTTTGCAGACATATGAGGAGTAAAGTAAAACTAATAAATGCAGAGTTTGGTCAAGATATCTTGATAAACAAAATGCTTTTTCATACAAAAACTTAATTTTCGACCGATCGTTCCTACGGTAGCTATATAATATAGTAGTCCGATCTAAATAGTATTTTGCACATATATGAGGAACATAGTAAAACTAATAAATGCCGAGTTAGGTCAAGATATCATAAAAAACATGTTTTTTTCATACAAAAAATTAATTTTCGACCGATCGTTCCTATGGCAGCTGTGATATAGTCGTCGGATCTTGATTTGATTTTGCATATATTTGAGGAGTAAAGTCAAACTAATAAATACCGAGTTTGGTCAAGATATCTTGAAATACAAAATGTTTTTTTAGACAACAACTTAATTTTCGACCGTTCGTTCCAGTGGCAGCTATATGAAATAGTTGTCCGATCTTAATATGATTTTGCACATATATGAGGAACATAGTAAAACTAATAAATGCCGAGTTAGGTCAAGATATCTTAAAAACATAATGTTTTTTTCATACAAAAAATTAATTTTCGACCGATCGTTCCTATGGCAGCTGTGATATAGTCGTCGGATCTTGATTTGATTTTGCGTATATTTGAGGAGTAAAGTCAAACTAATAAATGTCGAGGTTGGTCAATATATCCTGAAAAACCAAATGTTTTTTATACAACTACTTAATTTTCGACCGGTCGTTCCTATGGCAGCTATGTAATATAGTAGTCCGATCTTAATATGATTTTGCACATATATGAGGAACATAGTAAAACTAATAAATGCCGAGTAAGGTCAAGATATCTTAAAAAACAATGTTTTTTCATACAAAAAATTAATTTTCGACCGATCGTTCCTATGGCAGCTATATGATATAGTGGTCCGATCTTAAGAGGATTTTGCATATATATGAGGAACATGGTAAAACTAATAAATGTCGAGGTTGGTCAAGATATCGTGAAAAACCAAATGTTTTTTTATACAACAACTTAATTCTCGACCGGTCGTTCCTATGGCACCTATATGATATAGTTGTCCGATCTTAATATGATTTTGCATATATATGAGCAGCATAGTAAAACCAATAAATGCCGAGTTTGGTCAAGATATCTTGAATAACAAAATGTTTTTTTATACAACTTAATTTTCGATCGATCGTTCCCTTGGCAGCTACACGATATAGTGGTCCGATCCTTGTAGAATTTTGCCTATATGAGAAGTATAGTAAAACTTATAAATGCCGAGTTGATCAAGATATCTTGAAAAACAAAATGTTCTTTCATACAAAAACTTAATTCTCGACCGATCGTTCCTATGGCAGCTACACGATATAGTGGTCCAATCTTAATAGGATTTTGCATATATATGAGGAGCATAGTAAAACTAATAAATGCCGAGTTTGGTCAAGATATCTTAAAAAACAAAATGTTTTTTCATACAACTTAATTTTCGACCGATCGTTCCTATGGCAGCTATATGATATAGTGGTCCTATCTTAATAGGATTTTGTATATATATGAGGAGCATAGTAAAACCAATAAATGCCGAGTTTGGTCAAGATATCTTGAATAACAAAATGTTTTTTTATACAACTTAATTTTCGACCGATCGTTCCTATGGCAGCTACACGATATAGTGGTCCAATCTTAATAGGATTTTGCATATATATGAGGAGCATGGTAAAACTAATAAATGCCGAGTTTGGTCAAGATATCTTAAAAAACAAAATGTTTTTTTATACAACTTAATTTTCGACCGATCGTTCCTATGGCAGCTATATGATATAGTGGTCCGATCTTAATAGGATTTTGCATATATATGAGGAGTACAGTAAAATTAATAAATGCCGAGTTTTGTCAAGATATCTTGATAAACAATTTTTATTTTTCATACAAAAACTTAATTTTCGACCGATCGTTCCTATGGCAGCTATATGATATAGTGGTCCGATCTTAAAGGATTTTCCGTATATATTAGGAGTAAAATTAAAATTATAATACCCTCTGCAAGGGTATAAAAATGCCGAGTTTGTTTAAAATATCTTGATAACCATAAAAGGATTTTAATCAAAAACCTGGTTTTCGACCGATCGTTCCAATGGCAGCTATATGATATAGTGGTCGATCTTAATAGAACTTTGCCTCTATATGAGGAGCATGGGAAAACTATTAAATACCGAGTTTGGTAAAGATATCTTGAAATACAAAATGTTTTTTTATACAACTTAATTTTCGACCGTTCGTTCCAATGGCAGCTATATGAAATAGTTGTCCGATCTTAATATGATTTTGCACATATATGAGGAACATAGTAAAACTAATAAATGCCGAGTTAGGTCAAGATATCTTCAAAAACAATATGTTTTTTTTCATACAAAAAATTAATTTTCGACCGATCGTTCCTAAGGCAGATATATGATATAGTGGTCCGACCTTAAGAGGATTTTGCCTATATACGAGGAGCATGGTAAAACTAATAACTGCCGAGTTTGGTAAAGATATCTTGAAAAACAAAATGTTTTTTTTCATACAAGAACATAATTTTCGACCGGTCGTTCCTATGACAACTATATGATATAGTGGTCCTATCTTAATTGGATTTAGCATATATATGAGGAGCATAGTAAAACCAATAAATGCCGAGTTTGATGAAGATATCTTGAAAATCAAAATGTTTTTTTTCATACAAGAACATAATTTTCGACCGGTCGTTCCTATGACAACTATATGATATAGTGGTCCTATCTTAATTGGATTTAGCATATATATGAGGAGCATAGTAAAACCAATAAATGCCGAGTTTGATGAAGATATCTTGAAAATCAAAATGTTTTTTTTCATACAAGAACATAATTTTCGACCGGTCGTTCCTATGACAACTATATGATATAGTGGTCCTATCTTAATTGGATTTAGCATATATATGAGGAGCATAGTAAAACTAATAAATGCCGAGTTTGTTAAAGATATCTTGAAAAACAAAATGTTTTTTTCATACAAGAACTTAATTTTCTACCGGTCGTTCCTATGGCAGCTATGTGATACAGTGGACAAGTTTTTGTATACAAAAACATTTTGTGTTTCATGATATCTTGACCAAACTCTGCATATATTACTGTACTCCTCATATGTCTGCAAAATCCTAATAAGTCCGATCTTAATAGGATTTTGCAGACATATGAGGAGTACAGTAAAACTAATAAATACAGAATTTGGTCAAGATATATTGATAAACAACATGTTTTTGCATAAAAAACTTAAGTTGTGACCGATCGAGTTTGCCGAGTTTGGTCAAGATATCTTGATAAACAAAATGTTGTTTCATACAAAATCTTAATTTTCGACCGATCGTTCCTATGGCAGCTATGTGAAACAGTTGTCCGATCTAATAGGATTTTGCAGACATATGAGGAGTAAAGTAAAACTAATAAATGCAGAGTTTGGTCAAGATATCTTGATAAACAAAATGCTTTTTCATACAAAAACTTAATTTTCGACCGATCGTTCCTACGGCAGCTATATAATATAGTAGTCCGATCTAAATAGTATTTTGCACATATATGAGGAACATAGTAAAACTAATAAATGCCGAGTTTGGTCAAGATATCTTAAAAAACAAAATGTTTTTTCATACAACTTAATTTTCGACCGATCGTTCCTATGGCAGCTATATGATATAGTGGTCCTATCTTAATAGGATTTTGTATATATATGAGGAGCATAGTAAAACCAATAAATGCCGAGTTTGGTCAAGATATCTTGAATAACAAAATGTTTTTTTATACAACTTAATTTTCGACCGATCGTTCCTATGGCAGCTACACGATATAGTGGTCCAATCTTAATAGGATTTTGCATATATATGAGGAGCATGGTAAAACTAATAAATGCCGAGTTTGGTCAAGATATCTTAAAAAACAAAATGTTTTTTATACAACTTAATTTTCGACCGATCGTTCCTATGGCAGCTATATGATATAGTGGTCCGATCTTAATAGGATTTTGCATATATATGAGGAGTACAGTAAAATTAATAAATGCCGAGTTTTGTCAAGATATCTTGATAAACAATTTTTTATTTTTCATACAAAAACTTAATTTTCGACCGATCGTTCCTATGGCAGCTATATGATATAGTGGTCCGATCTTAAAAGGATTTTCCGTATATATTAGGAGTAAAATTAAAATTATAATACCCTCTGCAAGGGTATAAAAATGCCGAGTTTGTTTAAAATATCTTGATAACCATAAAAGGATTTTAATCAAAAACCTGGTTTTCGACCGATCGTTCCAATGGCAGCTATATGATATAGTGGTCGATCTTAATAGAACTTTGCCTCTATATGAGGAGCATGGGAAAACTATTAAATACCGAGTTTGGTAAAGATATCTTGAAATACAAAATGTTTTTTTATACAACTTAATTTTCGACCGTTCGTTCCAATGGCAGCTATATGAAATAGTTGTCCGATCTTAATATGATTTTGCACATATATGAGGAACATAGTAAAACTAATAAATGCCGAGTTAGGTCAAGATATCTTAAAAAACAATATGTTTTTTTTCATACAAAAAATTAATTTTCGACCGATCGTTCCTAAGGCAGATATATGATATAGTGGTCCGACCTTAAGAGGATTTTGCCTATATACGAGGAGCATGGTAAAACTAATAACTGCCGAGTTTGGTAAAGATATCTTGAAAAACAAATGTTTTTTTCATACAAGAACATAATTTTCGACCGGTCGTTCCTATGACAACTATATGATATAGTGGTCCTATCTTAATTGGATTTAGCATATATATGAGGAGCATAGTAAAACCAATAAATGCCGAGTTTGATGAAGATATCTTGAAAATCAAAATGTTTTTTTTCATACAAGAACATAATTTTCGACCGGTCGTTCCTATGACAACTATATGATATAGTGGTCCTATCTTAATTGGATTTAGCATATATATGAGGAGCATAGTAAAACTAATAAATGCCGAGTTTGGTCAAGATATCTTAAAAAACAAATGTTTTTTCATACAACTTAATTTTCGACCGATCGTTCCTATGGCAGCTATATGATATAGTTGTCCGATCTTAATATGACTTTGCATATATATAAGCAGCACAGTAAAACCAATAAATGCCGAGTTTGGTCAAGATATCTTGAATAACAAAATGTTTTTTTATACAACAACTTAATTTTCGATCGATCGTTCCCTTGGCAGCTACACGATATAGTGGTCCGATCCTTGTAGAATTTTGCCTATATGAGAAGTATAGTAAAACTTATAAATGCCGAGTTTGGTCAAGATATCTTGAAAAACAAATGTTCTTTCATACAAAAACTTAATTCTCGACCGATCGTTCCTATGGCAGCTACACGATATAGTGGTCCAATCTTAATAGGATTTTGCATATATATGAGGAGCATAGTAAAACTAATAAATGCCGAGTTTGGTCAAGATATCTTAAAAAACAAAATGTTTTTTCATACAACTTAATTTTCGACCGATCGTTCCTATGGCAGCTATATGATATAGTGGTCCTATCTTAATAGGATTTTGTATATATATGAGGAGCATAGTAAAACCAATAAATGCCGAGTTTGGTCAAGATATCTTGAATAACAAAATGTTTTTTTATACAACTTAATTTTCGAGCGATCGTTCCTATGGCAGCTACACGATATAGTGGTCCAATCTTAATAGGATTTTGCATATATATGAGGAACATGGTAAAACTAATAAATGCCGAGTTTGGTCAAGATATCTTAAAAAACAAAATGTTTTTTTATACAACTTAATTTTCGACCGATCGTTCCTATGGCAGCTATATGATATAGTGGTCCGATCTTAATAGGATTTTGCATATATATGAGGAGTACAGTAAAACTAATAAGCGCAGAGTTTGGTCAATATATCTATATAATCAAAATGTTGTTTCATACAAAAACTTAATTTTCGACCGATCGTTCCCATGGCAGCTATATGATATAATGGTCCGATCCTTATAGGATTTTGCATATATATGAGAAGCATAGTAAATCTAAAATATCAAAAATATGAGAAACATAGTAAAGCTTATAAATGCCGAGTTAGGTCAAGATATCTTAAAAAACAAAATGTCCTTTCATACAAAAACTTACATTTCGACCGATCGTTCCTATGGCAGCTATATGATATAGTGGTCCGATCTTAATAGAACTTTGCCTATATATGAGGAGCATGGTAAAACTAATAAATGCCGAGTTTGGTAAAGATATCTTTTTCATACAATAACTTAATTTTCGACCGGTCGTTCCTATGGCAGCTATATGATATAGTGGTCCTATCTTACTTGGATTTTCAATATATATGAGGAGCATAGTAAAACCAATTAATGCCGAGTTTGATGAAGACATCTTGAATAACAAAATGTTTTTTTATACAACTTAATTTTCGACCGATCGTTCCTATGGCAGCTACACGATATAGTGGTCCGGTCTTAATAGGATTTTGCATATATATGAGGAGCATAGTAAAACTAATAAATGCCGAGTTTGGTCAAGATATCTTAAAAAACAAATGTTTTTTCATACAACTTAATTTTCGACCGATCGTTCCTATGGCAGCTATATGATATAGTGGTCCTATCTTAATAGGATTTTGCATATATATAAGGAGCATTGTAAAACCAATAAATGCCGAGTTTGGTCAAGATATCTTGAATAACAAAATGTTCTTTCATACAAAAACTTACATTTCGACCGATCGTTCCTATGGCAGCTACACGTTATAGTGGTCCGATCTTAATAGGATTTTGCATATAAATGAGGATAGAAAAACTAATAAATGCCGAGGTTGGTCAAGATATCTAAAAAGACAAAATGTTTTTGCATACAACTTAATTTTCGACCGATCGTTCCTATTGCAGCTATATGATATAGTGGTCCGATCCTTATAGGATTTTGCATATTTATTTATTTATTTATTTATTAATGGTCGACAAAACGAGTGTCTTCCTCATTATTCACTAGATTATACAATAGAATTTTATGCCAAAAGCCTAGTTAAAGGATACAATTCTCTAAATAGCATCACCGACCGATGGAGGTGTTTTATTTGCCAGTCCGGCCAGCTGTGCCCCTTTTCACAGCTAATTTTGTCAGTGACGCTATTAGAGCCTACATCTAAGCAGAAGGTTGTAAGTAGGAAAAAAGTGTTCAAGTAACATTAAAATAATCTTAATTTGCTATATTAATAAAGAAAATACAATAAATAGGAAAAATGAAAGTAAGAAGATTGTTAATAAAGTAAAGCAATGTAAGTTAGATAAAGAGTGTTAAGTAGATAGGACAAAGAGAAAAGTAATGGGAAATCACCGACCCGGTGGGGGAAAATTTTTCAGCCTGTCCGGCAAGCTATGCCCCTGCTCATAGCTGGGAATGGTCAGCGACTTCCGAAGGTATCCTGAAAGCAACGATTTTATTAGGGGTAGAGAAAACGTGATGCAAACTATTATAATTTTTACATAGCACGCGAAAAGGATTGTGCATAGCGTAGTCTGTTGTGCACGTAGATAGTAAAAAGGGGCGATAATTTCTGGTTGGTCTAGCCGGAACAGAGAATTGAAGACACCCTAGCAGAAAAGGAGAATCTATGTCGCCAATAATCAACTTATGTAGAAGGACAACACCGAGAATTGTCCTACGGTTGGTTAACGACGGAAGGTTGAGAAGAAGCAGTCTGCTGGAGTAGGACGGCAACCGAAGATTAGGGTCCCAATTTAAACCTCGTAAGGCAAAAAGCAGAAATTGCTTCTGAACAGATTCAATACGATTCTGGCTGTTGTTATACTGTGGAGACCAGATGCAAGAGCAGTATTCAAGGATAGGGCGAACAAGAGAGATGTACACAAGTTTTGTTATAAAAGGAACGTTAAACTCTTTAGACCATCGTTCAATGAATCCAAGTACACCTTTTTCCTCATTAACGATGGTATTTATGTGAAGATTAAAACAGAGTTTAGAATCAAAAATTAAGCCTAGATCCTTAACTGTTAGTATACGTTGCAAAGGGATATTGTCGATTGTATAACTGACAAGATAAGGTGTAGTCATAAACATACACTTTGAATATATATGAGAAGTATAGTAAAACTAATAAATGCCGAGTTTGGTCAAGATATCTTGATAAACAAAATGTTGTTTCATACAAAAACTTAATGTTCGACCGATCGTTCCTGTGGCATCTATGAGATACAGTGGTCCGATCTTAATAGGATTTTGCAGATATATGAGGAGTACAGTAAAACTAATAAACGCAGAGTTTGGTCAAGATATCTATATAATCAAAATGTTGTTTCATACAAAAACTTAATTTTCGACCGATCGTTCCCATGGCAGCTCTATGATATAATGGTCCGATCCTTATAGGATTTTGCATATATATGAGAAGCATAGTAAATCTAAAATATCAAAAATATGAGAAACATAGGAAAGCTTATAAATGCCGAGTTAGGTCAATATATCTTAAAAAACAAAATGTCCTTTCATACAAAAACTTACATTTCGACCGATCGTTCCTATGGCAGCTATATGATATAGTGGTCCGATCTTAATAGAACTTTGCCTATATATGAGGAGCATGGTAAAACTAATATTTGCCGAGTTTGGTAAAGATATCTTTTTCATACAATAACTTAATTTTCGACCGGTCGTTCCTATGGCAGCTATATGATATAGTGGTCCGATCTTAATAGGATTTTGCATACATATGAGGAGTACAGTAAAACTAATAAGCGCAGAGTTTGGTCAATATATCTATATAATCAAAATGTTGTTTCATACAAAAACTTAATTTTCGACCGATCGTTCCCATGGCAGCTATATGATATAATGGTCCGATCCTTATAGGATTTTGCATATATCTGAGAAGCATAGTAAATCTAAAATATCAAAAATATGAGAAACATAGTAAAGCTTATAAATGCCGAGTTAGGTCAAGATATCTTAAAAAACAAATGTCCTTTCATACAAAAACTTACATTTCGACCGATCGTTCCTATGGCAGCTATATGATATAGTGGTCCGATCTTAATAGAACTTTGCCTATATATGAGGAGCATGGTAAAACTAATAAATGCCGAGTTTGGTAAAGATATCTTTTTCATACAATAACTTAATTTTCGACCGGTAGTTCCTATGGCAGCTATATGATATAGTGGTCCTATCTTAATTGGATTTTCAATATATATGAGGAGCATAGTAAAACCAATTAATGCCGAGTTGATGAAGACATCTTGAATAACAAAATGTTTTTTTATACAACTTAATTTTCGACCGATCGTTCCTATGGCAGCTACACGATATAGTGGTCCGATCTTAATAGGATTTTGCATATATATGAGGAGCATAGTAAAACTAATAAATGCCGAGTTTGGTCAAGATATCTTAAAAAACAAAATGTTTTTTCATACAACTTAATTTTCGACCGATCGTTCTTATGGCAGCTATATGATATAGTGGTCCTATCTTAATAGGATTTTGCATATATATGAGGAGCATAGTAAAACCAATAAATGCCGAGTTTGGTCAAGATATCTTGAATAACAAAATGTTCTTTCATACAAAAACTTACATTTCGACCGATCGTTCCTATGGCAGCTACACGTTATAGTGGTCCGATCTTAATAGGATTTTGCATATAAATGAGGATAGAAAAACTAATAAATGCCGAGGTTGGTCAAGATATCTAAAAAGACAAAATGTTTTTGCATACAACTTAATTTTCGACCGATCGTTCCTATGGCAGCTATATGATATAGTGGTCCGATCTTAAGAGGATTTTGCATATATATGAGGAACATGGTAAAACTAATAAATGTCGAGGTTGGTCAAGATATCGTGAAAAACCAAATGTTTTTTTATACAACAACTTAATTTTCGATCGATCGTTCCCTTGGCAGCTACACGATATAGTGGTCCGATCCTTGTAGAATTTTGCCTATATGAGAAGTATAGTAAAACTTATAAATGCCGAGTTTGGTCAAGATATCTTGAACAACAAAATGTTCTTTCATACAAAAACTTAATTCTCGACCGATCGTTCCTATGGCAGCTACACGATATAGTGGTCCAATCTTAATAGGATTTTGCATATATATGAGGAGCATAGTAAAACTAATAAATGCCGAGTTTGGTCAAGATATCTTAAAAAACAAAATGTTTTTTCATACAACTTAATTTTCGACCGATCGTTCCTATGGCAGCTATATGATATAGTTGTCCGATCTTAATATGACTTTGCATATATATAAGCAGCATAGTAAAACCAATAAATGCCGAGTTTGGTCAAGATATCTTGAATAACAAAATGTTTTTTTATACAACTTAATTTTCGATCGATCGTTCCCTTGGCAGCTACACGATATAGTGGTCCGATCCTTGTAGTATTTTGCCTATATGAGAAGTATAGTAAAACTTATAAATGCCGAGTTTGGTCAAGATATCTTGAAAAACAAAATGTTCTTTCATACAAAAACTTAATTCTCGACCGATCGTTCCTATGGCAGCTATATGATATAGTGGTCCTATCTTAATAGGATTTTGTATATATATGAGGAGCATAGTAAAACCAATAAATGCCGAGTTTGGTCAAGATATCTTGAATAACAAAATGTTTTTTTATACAACTTAATTTCGACCGATCGTTCCTATGGCAGCTACACGATATAGTGGTCCAATCTTAATAGGATTTTGCATATATATGAGGAGCATGGTAAAACTAATAAATGCCGAGTTTGGTCAAGATATCTTAAAAAACAAAATGTTTTTTTATACAACTTAATTTTCGACCGATCGTTCCTATGGCAGCTATATGATATAGTGGTCCGATCTTAATAGGATTTTGCATATATATGAGGAGTACAGTAAAACTAATAAGCGCAGAGTTTGGTCAAGATATCTATATAATCAAAATGTTGTTTCATACAAAAACTTAATTTTCGACCGATCGTTCCCATGGCAGCTATATGATATAATGGTCCGATCCTTATAGGATTTTGCATATATATGAGAAGCATAGTAAATCTAAAATATCAAAAATATGAGAAACATAGTAAAGCTAATAAATGCCGAGTTAGGTCAAGATATCTTAAAAAACAAAATGTCCTTTCATACAAAAACTTACATTTCGACCGATCGTTCCTATGGCAGCTATATGATATAGTGGTCCGATCTTAATAGAACTTTGCCTATATATGAGGAGCATGGTAAAACTAATAAATGCCGAGTTTGGTAAAGATATCTTTTTCATACAATAACTTAATTTTCGACCGGTCGTTCCTATGGCAGCTATATGATATAGTGGTCCTATCTTAATTGGATTTTCAATATATATGAGGAGCATAGTAAAACCAATTAATGCCGAGTTTGATGAAGACATCTTGAATAACAAAATGTTTTTTTATACAACTTAATTTTCGACCGATCGTTCCTATGGCAGCTACACGATATAGTGGTCCGATCTTAATAGGATTTTGCATATATATGAGGAGCATAGTAAAACTAATAAATGCCGAGTTTGGTCAAGATATCTTAAAAAACAAAATGTTTTTTCATACAACTTAATTTTCGACCGATCGTTCCTATGGCAGCTATATGATATAGTGGTCCTATCTTAATAGGATTTTGCATATATATGAGGAGCATTGTAAAACCAATAAATGCCGAGTTTGGTCAAGATATCTTGAATAACAAAATGTTCTTTCATACAAAAACTTACATTTCGACCGATCGTTCCTATGACAGCTACACGTTATAGTGGTCCGATCTTAATAGGAATTTGCATATAAATGAGGATAGAAAAACTAATAAATGCCGAGGTTGGTCAAGATATCTAAAAAGACAAAATGTTTTGCATACAACTTAATTTTCGACCGATCGTTCCTATTGCAGCTATATGATATAGTGGTCCGATCCTTATAGGATTTTGCATATTTATTATTTATTTATTTATTAATGGTCGACAAAACGAGTGTCTTCCTCATTATTCACTAGATTATACAATAGAATTTTATGCTAAAAGCCTAGTTAAAGGATACAATTCTCTAAATAGCATCACCGACCGATGGAGGTGTTTTATTTCCCAGTCCGGCCAGCTGTGCCCCTTTTCACAGCTAATTTTGTCAGTGACGCTATTAGAGCCTACATCTAAGCAGAAGGTTGTAAGTAGGAAAAAAGTGTTCAAGTAACATTAAAATAATCTTAATTTGCTATATTAATAAAGAAAATACAATAAATAGGAAAAATGAAAGTAAGAAGATTGTTAATAAAGTAAAGCAATGTAAGTTAGATAAAGAGTGTTAAGTAGATAGGACAAAGAGAAAAGTAATGGGAAATCACCGACCCGGTGGGGGAAAATTTTTCAGCCTGTCCGGCAAGCTATGCCCCTGCTCATAGCTGGGAATGGTCAGCGACTTCCCGAAGGTATCCTGAAAGCAACGATTTTATTAGGGGTAGAGAAAACGTGATGCAAACTATTATAATTTTTACATAGCACGCGAAAAGGATTGTGCATAGCGTAGTCTGTTGTGCACGTAGATAGTAAAAAGGGGCGATAATTTCTGGTTGGTCTAGCCGGAACAGAGAATTGAAGACACCCTAGCAGAAAAGGAGAATCTATGTCGCCAATAATCAACTTATGTAGAAGGACAACACCGAGAATTGTCCTACGGTTGGTTAACGACGGAAGGTTGAGAAGAAGCAGTCTGCTGGAGTAGGACGGCAACCGAAGATTGGGGTCCCAATTTAAACCTCGTAAGGCAAAAAGCAGAAATTGCTTCTGAACAGATTCAATACGATCCTGGCTGTTGTTATACTGTGGAGACCAGATGCAAGAGCAGTATTCAAGGATAGGGCGAACAAGAGAGATGTACACAAGTTTTGTTATAAAAGGAACGTTAAACTCTTTAGACCATCGTTTAATGAATCCAAGTACACCTTTTTCCTCATTAACGATGGTATTTATGTGAAGATTAAAACAGAGTTTAGAATCAAAAATTAAGCCTAGATCCTTAACTGTTAGTATACGTTGCAAAGGGATATTGTCGATTGTATAACTGACAAGATAAGGTGTAGTCATAAACATACACTTTGAATATATATGAGAAGTATAGTAAAACTAATAAATGCCGAGTTTGGTCAAGATATCTTGATAAACAAATGTTGTTTCATACAAAAACTTAATGTTCGACCGATCGTTCCTGTGGCATCTATGAGATACAGTGGTCCGATCTTAATAGGATTTTGCAGATATATGAGGAGTACAGTAAAACTAATAAACGCAGAGTTTGGTCAAGATATCTATATAATCAAAATGTTGTTACATACAAAAACTTAATTTTCGACCGATCGTTCCCATGGCAGCTATATGATATAATGGTCCGATCCTTATAGGATTTTGCATATATATGAGAAGCATAGTAAATCTAAAATATCAAAAATATGAGAAACATAGGAAAGCTAATAAATGCCGAGTTAGGTCAAGATATCTTAAAAAACAAAATGTCCTTTCATACAAAAACTTACATTTCGACCGATCGTTCCTATGGCAGCTATATGATATAGTGGTCCGATCTTAATAGAACTTTGCCTATATATGAGGAGCATGGTAAAACTAATAAATGCCGAGTTTGGTAAAGATATCTTTTTCATACAATAACTTAATTTTCGACCGGTCGTTCCTATGGCAGCTATATGATATAGTGGTCCTATCTTAATTGGATTTTCAATATATATGAGGAGCATAGTAAAACCAATTAATGCCGAGTTTGATGAAGACATCTTGAATAACAAAATGTTTTTTTATACAACTTAATTTTCGACCGATCGTTCCTATGGCAGCTACACGATATAGTGGTCCGATCTTAATAGGATTTTGCATATATATGAGGAGCATAGTAAAACTAATAAATGCCGAGTTTGGTCAAGATATCTTAAAAAACAAAATGTTTTTTCATACAACTTAATTTTCGACCGATCGTTCCTATGGCAGCTATATGATATAGTGGTCCTATCTTAATAGGATTTTGCATATATATGAGGAGCATAGTAAAACCAATAAATGCCGATTTTGGTCAAGATATCTTGAATAACAAAATGTTTTTTATACAACATAATTTTCGACCGTTCGTTCCTATGGCAACTATATGATATAGTTGTCCGATCTTAATATGATTTTGCAAATATATGAGAAACATAGTAAAGCTAATAAATGCCGAGTTAGGTCAAGATATCTTAAAAAACAAAATGTTCTTTCATACAAAAACTTACATTTCGACCGATCGTTCCTATGGCAGCTATATGATATAGTGGTCCGATCTTAATAGAACTTTGCCTCTATATGAGGAGCATGGTAAAACTAATAAATGCCGAGTTTGGTAAAGATATCTTGAAGTACAAAATGTTTTTTTTCATACAATAACTTAATTTTCGACCGGTCGTTCCTATGGCAGCTATATGATATAGTGGTCCTATCTTAATTGGATTTTCAATATATATGAGGAGCACAGTAAAACCAATTAATGCCGACTTTGATGAAGGTATCTTGAATAACAAAATGCTGTTTTATACAACTTAATTTTCGACCGATCGTTCCTATGGCAGCTACACGATATAGTGGTCCGATCCTTATCGGATTTTGGCTATATATGAGCAGCATGGTGAAACTAATAAATGCCGAGTTTGGTCAAGATATCTTAAAAAACAAAATGTTTTTTTCATTCAACATAATTTTCGACCGATCGTTCCTATGGCAGCTACACGTTATAGTGGTCCGATCTTAATAGGATTTTGCATATAAATGAGGATAGAAAAACTAATAAATGCCGAGGTTGGGCAAGATATCTAAAAAGACAAAATGTTTTTTCATACAACTTAATTTTTGACCGATCGTTCCTATTGCAGCTATATGATATGGTGGTCCGATCTTAATAGAATTTTTCCTTATTATGAGGAGCATGGTAAAATTAATAAATGCCGAGTTTGGTCAAGATGTTTAAAAAAACAAAATGTTTTTTAATAGAAAAACAATTTTCGACCGACCTTTCCTATGACAGCTATATGATAAAGTGGTCCGATCTTAATAGGATTTTGCAGATATATGAAGAGTACAGTAAAATTAATAAATGCAGAGTTTGGTCAAGATATCTTGATAAACAAAATGCTTTTCATACAAACACTTAATTTTCGACCGATCGTTCCTATGGCAGCTATATTATATAGTAGTCCGATCTAAATAGGATTTTGTTTATATTTGACGAGTAAAGTAAAATTATTAAATACCGAGATTGGTAAAGATATCTTGGACAACAAAATATTTTTTTATACAATTTAATTTTCGACCGTTCGTTCCAATGGCAGCTATATGAAATAGTTGTCCGATCTTAATATGATTTTGCACATATATGAGCAGCATGGTGAAACTAATAAATGCCGAGTTAGGTGTTTTTTTTTCATACAAAAAAATTATTTTCGACCGATTGTTCCTATGGCAGATATATGATATAGTGGTCCGATCTTAATAGAATTTTGCCTTTATATGAGGAGCATAGTAAAATTAATAAATGCCGAGTTTGGTCTAGATGTCTTAAAAAACAAAATGTTTTTTAATATATATGATATAGTGGTCCGAACCAGCTGGTTTTGTCATATTTCCTGCGTGCAACAGAAAAGGGGACTTCTGCAAAGTTTCATTAAGATAGCTTTAAAACTGAGAGATTAGTTCGCGTAGAAAGACAGACTGACAGACGGACATGGCTTTATTAACTTGGCTGTTGATGCTGATCAAGAATCTATATATTTTATGGGGTCGGAGATGTCTCCTTCTATGCGTAACACATTTCACGACAAAATTATAAGGGTAAAAAAACAAAAGACAACGAGAAAAAAGGGCTATCTTCGACACGCCGAAGATCTAATACCCTTGCAGACCCAACCTTTTTAAAATGCTCATAATACTTTGCTCGTACCTAAGAAGTACCGGGAAAATAGAAAATGCCGAGTTTGGTTAAGATATCTTGATAACCATAAAAGGTTTTTAATTAAAACCTGGTTTTCGACTGATCGCTCCTATGGCAGCTATATGATATAGTGGTCCGAACTTAATAAGATTTTTCATATATATGAGGAACATGGTAAAACTAATAAATGTCGAGGTTGGTCAAGATATCTTGACAAACCAAATGTTTTTTTATACAACTTCGACCGTCGTTCCTATGGCAGCTATAAGATATAGTAGTCCGATCTAAACAGGATTTTGCTTATATTTGAGGATTAACGTAAAACTAATAAATACCGAGTTTGGTAAAGATATCTTGGAAAACAAAATGTTTTTTTATACAACAACTTAATTTTCGACCGTTTGTTCCTATGGCAGCTATATGATATAGTTGTCCGATCTTAATATGATTTTGCGAATATATGAGAAACATATTAAGGCTAATAAATGCCGAGTTAGGTCAAGATATCTTAAAAAACAAAATGTTCTTTCATACAAAAACTTACATTTCGACCGATCGTTCCTATGGCAGCTATATGATATAGTGGTCCGATCTTAATAGAACTTTGCCTATCTATGGGGAGCATGGTAAAACTAATAAATGCTGAGTTTGGTAAAGATATCTTGAAAAACAAAATGTTTTTTTCATACAAGAACTTAATTTTCGACTGGTCGTTCCTATGGCAGCTATATGATATAGTGGTCCTATCTTTATTGGACTTAGCATATATATGAGGAGCATAGTAAAACCAATAAATGCCGACCTTGATGAAGATATCTTGAATAACAAAATTTTTTTTTATACAACTTAATTTTCGACCGATCGTTCCTATGGCAGCTACACGATATAGTGGTCCGATCTTAATAGGATTTTGCATATATATGAGGAGCATAGTAAAACTAATAAATGCCGAGTTTGGTCAAGATATCTTAAAAAACAAAATGTTTTTTCATACAACTTAATTTTCGACCGATCGTTCCTATGGCAGCTATATGATATAGTGGACCTATCTTAATAGGATTTTGCATATATATGAGGAGCATAGTAAAACCAATAAATGCCGAGTTTGGTCAAGATATCTTGAATAACAAAATGTTTTTTTATTCAACAACTTAATTTTCGACCGATCGTTCCTATGGCAGCTACACGATATAGTGGTCCGATTCTTATAGGATTTTGCTTATATATGAGGAGCATGGTGAAACTAATAAATGCCGAGTTTGGTCAAGATATCTTAATAAACAAAAAGTTTTTTCATTCAACATAATTTTCGACCGATCGTTCCTATGGCAGCTACACGATATAGTGGTCCGATTCTTATAGGATTTTGCTTATATATGAGGAGCATGGTGAAACTAATAAATGCCGAGTTTGGTCAAGATATCTTAAAAAACAAAATGTTTTTTCATACAACTTAATTTTCGACCGATCGTTCCTATGGCAGCTATATGATATAGGAACATGGTAAAACTAATAAATGTCGAGTTTGGTCAAGATTTCTTGAAAAACAAAATGTTTTTTATACAACTTTATTTTCGACCCATCGTTCCAATGGCAGATATATGTTATATTGGTTTGATCTTAATAGTATTTTGCATGTATTTGAGGAGTAAAGTAAAAATAAAAAATGCCGAGTTTGGTAAAGATATCTTGAATAACACAATATTTTTTTCACACAAAAAATTAATTTTCAACCGTTCGTTCCTATGGCAGCTATATGATATAGTAGTCCGATCTTAATAGGATTTTGCATATTAATGAGGACATAGTAAAACTAATAAATGCCGAGTTTGGTCAAGATATCTTAAAAATAAACTGTTTTTTTTCATACAAAAACTTAATTTTCGACCGATCGTTCCAATGGCAGCTACATGATATAGTGGTCCGATCCTTATAGGATTTTGGCTATATGATGAGTATAGTAAAATTAATTAATGCCGAGTTTGGTCAAGATATCTTGAAAAACAAAATGTTCTTTCATACATCAACTTAATTTTCGACAGATCGTTTCTTTGGCAGCTATGTGATATAGTGGTCCGATCTTAAGAGAATTTTGCCTATATAAACTAATAAATTCCGAGTTTGGTCAAGATATCTTGAAAAACAAATGTTCTTTCATACATCAACTTAATTTTCGACAGATCGTTTCTATGGCAGCTATATGATATAGTGGTCCGATGTTGATATAGTTGTGTATGTATATAAGGAGTATAGTTAAACTAATAAATGCATACAACAACCTAATTTCGACCGGTCGTTCCTATTGCAGCTATATATAGTGGTCCGAACTTAATAGGATTTTGCATATATATGAGGAACATAGTAAAACTAATAAATGTCGAGTTTAGTCAAGATTTCTTGAAAAACGAAATGTTTTTTTATACAACAACTTTATTTTCGACCCATCGTTCCTGTGGCAGCTTATGACATAGTTGTCCGATCTTAATAGAACTTTGCATGTATTTAAGGAGTAAGTGTATAGTGGTCCGAACTTAATAGGATTTTGCATATATATGAGGAACATAGTAAAACTAATAAATGTCGATTTTAGTCAAGATTTCTTGAAAAACAAATGTTTTTTTTATACAAAAACTTTATTTTCGACCCATCGTTCCTGTGGCAGCTATATGACATAGTTGTCCGATCTTAATAGAAATTTGCATGTATTTAAGGAGTAAAGTAAAACTAATAAATCCCGAGTTTGGTAAAGATATTTTGCAAAACACAATGTTTTTTTCATACAAAAAATTATTTTTCGAACGATCGATATAGTGATCCGATCCAGCTGGTTTTGTCTTATTTGCTGCGTGCAGCAGAAAAAGGGACTTCTGCAAAGTTTCATTAAGATAGCTTTAAAACTGAGAGACTAGTTCGCGTAGAGACAGACAGACGGACAGACGGACATGGCTATATCGACTCGGCTTTTGATGCTGATCAAGAATATATATACTTTATGGGGTCGAAGATGTCTCCTTTATGCGTTACAAATTTCACGACAAAATTATAATACCCTGTGCAAGGGTATCAAAATCAGAGTGAAATCAAATTATAAGCAGATAGAAATTTAATTGCTCACGTTACTCGTGTGCATTGTGATTATGCAGCTGCTGATGCTAATATTAGGGCACACTTCATTATCATTTCCTTTTCGGTAATCTTATTTTCCGTTATACTGATAAGGACTTAAGACGCTATGTCTAATTCTAAATTAATCACACAAGAAATATTATCATATTATTTCTCGCTCCTCAGTTAAGGCATTGGGGAATTGCATGTCATACTCTACATTTAAATAAGAGAGTTTTGCATCTTATTCGAATTTCGATGCCTAATGAATATGCGCTATTAACATTTAGCTGAGAGTCAACTAAGAACAAGATGAAACGAAGGCAAGAGGCTAGTATGAGACATAGCAGGTCATAAATTTCGTGCTTTAAAAGGGTGATTAGAATGTTTCTAAATGCAGTTATTGTTCAGTCACTGATCATAGTCTCGACAACTGTTATTGCTCAGTCACTGATCATAGTTTCGCAAACTGTCAACCGATTAGAACACTACCTTTTTAGCTTTTTAGTTGTGTCACTTAAGACTTAAATTTCCATTCCTCGGTATGATGTGCAATCCCTGGGTATAGGGAAGAGGGTATTGTGTAGCATTAGGAAAGTCTAATGAAATCTTTACCCTGAACGAAAGCTGCTTCCCTTTCAATGGCTTGGATTTCATTTAACAGTTTCTCCATTCATTCATATGAAAAGTGAAACATAGGTTCAATACTTTTAGCTTTGATGGAAGATTGCAAATAAATTCAATTCATATGATAGCAAGTTTCCCATATTGCCGGCAGCAAAATTAATTTTATCTATTTTATCTACCTATTTCTTGGAAACAGTTGTGTTTATGTTCTCTCTTCTGCGACAGCATGGGAAATGCAAACGTCTTGAAGGACCTTAAAGAAATGTAGAACAGAATGAACCATCAGGTGTCGGCATACCTGGAGAAACGAAGAGCCTTCTGGGTCTGGTTGAGGTTGTCATGATATAGCGATTTCTGGGCATTCTGCAGCAGCACATATATACGAAAAAACTACCACCACAAAAATAGATTTAAGAGCGCGTGATGGCAATAACAATCGGCTACGAAGGTAAAGCTTCCTGACGGAAATTCATACGCCAACCTCAATCGGCCAACACACAATGAACTTCGAGGGGACCAAAACAATATTTAGTTCAATTTAAAATTTGGGAAGAATGATACAGAAATTACGCTTAAACAATACAAGGCACAGAACTGTTGGAAATATATGTGGATATTATGCTGTAATATCAATATGTATATAAAACTCTTTGGCCTGACTGACTGACTAGCTGACTGTCTGACTGACTGACTGTAAGAACTAAGAACATGAAATTTTCACTGTAGTTACCTTATGTGATGAAGGTGCACGTTAAGACGGGCTTTCGGGAAATACCACCCGCAAAAATGAAAAAAAACGCGCAAAACGTATGTATGTAACTTTTTTGATAACCATCCGATCGGCCTCAAACTCAAGTTCAAAGTTCTTTGTTAAAATTCATTTGAGGGGTGTTGTTTCACACTTTTCTAAAATGTATTCCCTCTTTGTGGAAATGGGGGTCAAAGATTTGGTGGATAACTTTTCGAGTCAAATTAATTTTCAAGAATCTGTATGAAAAATCATTTGAGACGTGTTTCATATTTTTCGAAGAATCCAAGCATTCTCAGTAGAAGTGGGCTTTCAATTGCTTTGTGTGACGACAGTTTAATTTAGCAAATTTAAATTAAACCGTTAAATAATTTAAACATAAAATTTGGTGAGAAGTTTATTTTACAAAATCTCTTACCTGAGTATATTTTGACGAACAAAATCCAAGGATCGTTTAGAGCCTGCCACCAAGGCTAAAATAATTTTGGAATTGTAGTAGGAAAACAGATCCATACAGTCATTACGCAAATGATGAAGTTCATATCTGATATTTTCATAATTCCGAAATTGTAAGGTCTTCAGTACATCATCCGGGGCTAGATATATTGTTCGGTAAATTTTATGAAACTGGATAAAATCCCATTTATCAATTGGCAAAAAACCCTCTGTACGCCAATTAGTATCGTTTAATTTTTCGGCTGGTAGTTGGAAGACGCGCCGTCCCTTTGAATCTGATTGTTCAAAATCAAGTAAATCGATAAACATGTTTATTATATCGATAACAGCACGTTCCATACATATAGACTTTTTCTCAAGTACTCGTTCTAGTATTAGTTTTATATAAAAGATTACTTACACATTCAATAAATTCTTAAATCTAACCTACCAATTTTAGCTCTCAGCTTATTACTTTCCTCAACGAATTGATAGGATGAAACGGGCTCATCAGGAACATATATATATAAGAACTCCGATATATTATAGATCTCTTGCATAATTCTGAGTTCTTCTATATCTAAAATCAAACCCACAAATATTTCTACCTCCTGTATTTTCTGTAAGTTTTAGAGAAAATTTCCTTAATGTAAGCTCAAATATTTGTATCTAACTCTTTAGCTTACCAGGCAAACTTTTTCTACGTAATCTTCCAAATTTTTTGATATCCATGTTACCGAGGATAGTGAAGGCTTTAGCATTACAGATATTTCTTGTAAGCGAAAACGCATAATATTAATGAAAACTGGAGTAAGCGAGGAGCGCAACCTGTCCAATCGCTGCAATGTTAGCTTTAATGTATTGAATGGATGAAAAATTCTATCTTTACAATAAGCCACAGTCGAAGCCATGTTAGGAACTTCTAAGTGTAGCTTCCACATCCACTCGGTCTCAGATATAAGTTGTAAAATTGAACGATCTAAATTGATAGCATAAAGAGCCTCGTCCTTATTAATTGTTAAAATCGGTGCATTAAGAGCACAACGCACTTCTTCAACATAATCAAACCAGGCTTTATGGTATGCCATTTCATAATGACAAACAATTCCATTCATGTAATTGTAATAACGCACTGTACGCTGTGCCTTTTTGTGTGCGAGCACACAATTTCGCAACTTTAGCGCCTGCATTGGTAAATCAATTTTTTTGAATATTGAACGAATCCAGACAATGCGGCCAGCTACCGGCGGTAAATTTCGTGGAATGAATGGATTACCTCGCTCCTCATTATACACATCCTTGAGTAACAGCATTTCCTTTTCTAACATCTCTGCAACCTTAAAATAACGACGATCTAGACATAAACATTCTAAATGCAAAGCTTCAAAACGTTTAAGCACCAACATCATTGACTCGGCTGTTGGACATTCGGTTGTTAACAATTTTACAAACTGCTGCATCCCAACTTCTGCAACCTCAACTTCTTTTACAAATTTTTCAAAATCTGTATCAAATGTTTCAATTCGATAATTTAAGGGGTCATACAATTTGCTACTTATAGTAATACGAGCAGCTTTTATCATTGTGTTAAATTTTTCCATTCCACTTATTAATATCCGATCCAAAATTGAATATATTATTTCAGTGTTTGCAATACACTTTATCTTCTCTAGGCGATGCAAGAATTTTTCTAAACATGTAAATATATAAACTGAAGATACAGTCCATGGTCTTTCGTTACTATTTTTCATTTCCTCTACGGTGTTTATATATATATTTTTAAAGTGATCCATTACGTCTCTACATTTTTCAATTTTTTCAATAATTTCATTTGAAGATATTTCCCAAAGGCTGTGATGTTCATTATCAGTAATATAATTTTTACTAGTAATGGTAAGCTGGTTTGAGATTTAACCATGAGTCCTGTCAAATTAACGGAAGTGTTAAAGTAATGCGCTGTTTTGCACACATTACGAATCGCTACCATGAGCCCGGGTAAGCTACTAATAATTTCATCTGGTGATGAACTGCAGAAAGAAAAGTTTAAGTTTTAAAAAAAAGTTAAGATTTAAAAGTTTTACCGGTATAGCGGATCCCAAAACTTTTGTAACGATGAAATGAAACGAACATTATCTTTTGCTTCGTTGAGCGCTAAAGTACCTGGTTATCGATTTTGTCCCAGCGCTTAATAACGGATAAAATAAATTAATCAAACATTAAATGTTAAATGTTACACATACTTACATTAAGAAGCTTCGATGAACGCGATAAGGTTAGGCAATCTTTATGATTATTAAATGCACGGGATGTAACAAATTCTGTAATTGATGTTAGCTTAGCTAACATTTGTCGCCAGTTGACCAACATGTGTAATGGTCCCACGTCAGGTGGGTCCCTTTGTATTTGCTTTCCCTCCACAAGTATTCCTTGAATCTGCCGCAGCCATTTTTCAAAATATCGTTCTACTAGCCTCACTCGGCTCACAATTTTCGAGCTGGCTTCTATTTGCCACCTAGCTAGCAAAAATCCCTTAAAGAGATCATGAGATACGTCGAAATTCACACGTGACGATACAATTGCATCCGAAGATTTAAGGAATGTATTGTACATATTCAGAATATGAAAAAACTTTTGAAGTTGTTCCTTTTCCGCAAGGCCAAAATCAGTTACTGCTTCAATGGATGGCTTAAGCACTTGTTCCACAAAAGTCTTGACGACATTTAAGCACGAATCACGTCCTTCTGCATTAATCATAAACATAGCCACTTCATCGCTTACCGAGCGATTTTCTATTGCCTTGTCATTTTGTTGCCGATATACTACCATCCACTTACCAATCAATCTAACTGTTCCAGCGCACAAACAAATTGTTCGATGTACCTCTGTATGTCTCAGTTTATCTTGATAGCGTCCAGAGTCCACAGGATAGCCTATCATAGCAGCGTTGCTAAGCATTACAGCCATTGGTCCCTTCGCATCAAATAGTCCATTCAGATTGTCGACATAAAGATTCTCATCCACTATGCCTGTTACTACCTCTTCGGTATCTAGGCCTATCATGTCTGCACAAATCTCCAGCACATATCGTTGATTAGCACCCAGGCTAGATATTCTTTGCTGCCGCATTTCTCGGAGCATTTGAAAGCGTTTGCGTTGTTGTTCTTCACTTTCTTGATCACTAATACTAGGTCGGCGAGCCGCACGCTTTAGAATTGTTCGTGATACTCCAAAAAGCTTTCGAAGACGTTTTACATTGCGTTCGGGATCCATTTCTCTTTTAAAACTGACCAAGTTATTTGAAAAATTCCTTTACTGTTTAGCTAAAATATTTTGAAATATGATATATACTATTAAAGGAAAATATTTCGAGGCAAAATTAATATCTGTGAATAAGCTGTCAGCTTATGAGTGTTCATGCTATGAAATTCATGATATTTTCGGATTGCGAATTTTGAATAGGTAATAGGTAAGTAAAAATTTTTCACTAGGAAAACACTGTTAATAGTTTCTACCGGTCCCATAAACATTTGTAATTTCTTCAGCAATGTAAGTAAAATGGAGCAGGGCTTGTTGGGATCATAACAGAATGAAATATCACTTTTATTACAAATTTAGTTATTTTTTTTGTGTTATTTGGTAAAATTTTAACCACCATGCAAAATTAACGACTACATACTCAACGAACATCCTGAAGTGACTGAAAAAAAGCTACTTCGTATCCTGTGAATAACTCCATTATGTCCTTAGCTTATCATATATGTCTGGCTTGAACAAATATAAATAACAAGCAGAAAGAGATTACTTCGGCCAGACTATATAAGGCTTGTAACTTTCTACTTTTCATTTATAACAAATAACAAATTATATACCCTTGCAGAGGGTATTATAATTTTGTCGTGAAATGTGCAACGCATGGAAGGAGAAATCTCCGACCCCATAAAGTATATATATTCTTGATCAGCATCAACAGCCGAATCGATATAGCCATGTCCGTTTGTCCGTCTGTCTGTTTCTATGCGAACTAGTCTCTCAGTTTTAAAGCTATCCTAATGAAATTTTGCAGAAGTCCCTCTTTCTGTTGCACGCAGCACATATGTCAGATCCAGCTGGATCAGACCACTATATCATATAGCTGCCATAGGAACGATCGGTCGGAAATTAAGTTTTTTTATGAAAAAACATTTTGTTTTTCAAGATATCTTGACCCAACTCGCCATTTATTAGTTTTACTATACTCCTCATATATAGGCAAAGTCCTATTAAGATCGGACCACTATATCATATAGCTGCCATAGAAACGATCGGTTGAAAATTAAGTAGTTGTAGAAAAAAAATTCTGTTTTTCAAGATATTTTGACCAAACGCAGCATTTATTAGTTTTACTTTACTCCTCATTTATATGCAAAATCCTAATAAGATCGGACCACTATATCGTATAGCAAAGCACTATATGTATTATGAAAAGGTTGGGTCTGCAAGGGTATTAGATGATAGCCTTTTTTTGTCGTTTTATAGCTGTAAATGTGCAAAATTTTTTCAGTAGCTATTTTATGAGGTAAGGGTGCACGTACAGACGAGGTTTTTTCGAAATTTCATCCGCAAGAACTTGGACATTTTTGCTTTCCATCCTATCTGCCTCAAATTCGTATTTAAAGATCTTTGTTTATTCCGAAAAATCCATTCTTCCTCGGTATAAATGGGGGCCAAGGAAATTGTGGGTGCTGTTTCGCGTTTGAGAAGTGTTTCAAATTTTTTGCAGAAGCCCAGCATCGTCGCTGGAAATGCAATACCTTCATTTATATATAATGAGTACATTATCAAGGTTTTTCAAAATTTCACTCACAACAACGGTCGAAGAGGGAAAAGAATTTATTTTTCATCCTGCTCATGGCGCAAAGTTTGCTGCATTTCCACAAGACCGCTATTCTGCAGTTTTGAGGCTGCTTCTATTATATTGCTGCTTAAGAAAATAGCCCAGACGCTATACTTGTAACACAGCAATTTCAGAGAATAGAAGGAAGAACAGTCTTAAATTGGCGAACAGTAGTAAATTGTCAGAGAACGTTGTATGAAAGTTGTTTATTTACCGTCCGATCAGTTTCAAAATCATTTTCAAAGGTTTTTGAGAACATTTATTTAATACGTGCCATGGGCAAGGCCGAGCTATACCCGCTAGTATTGTATATATTAAGTAGTAATTCATTTTTGAGCGATCGTTACTATGACAGTTAAATGTTATAGTGGTTTGACGCAGAGCAGATTTTGCATATATGTGAGAGAAAAATGCAAATTTTAAATTTTTTTTAAATGCCGAGTTTGAATAAGATATTTTGAAAATCTTCAATGTTCAATATAAGTACCTAATATTCGATCATAGATACATACATTCATGGCCAAGGCATCTTGAAAAACTTACATGTTACTTATACAAATACTTAATTTTTGTGGAAGCTATATGTTATAATAGTTATAGCTCACCGATGATGAGAGGAATTTGCTCATATTTAGGGAGCAAAGTGAAACTTATATGTGCGGGCATGTGCCGAGTATGGTCAGGATATATTGAAATACATAAAGTACTTAATTATCGACCCATCGTATTTATGGCAGCTAAATTTTATAGTGCGCTGATGCTGTTGCATATATGTAGGGAGCAAAATGTGATACCGGCGTCAAGATAAATACAACAAGTAAGAGGTTCTAGTCGGAGCTCCCGACTAGGGGATACCCTTAAGCTATATGTCAAGTTTGGTGACTCTAGCTCTTATTATTTACCAAAATTATCCAAAAAACAGGATATCGATATAGATTTTTATCGATTGCTTGGAAACGTTGTGAGTTATCGATTATCGGAAACAAACTCGATCTGCGCGGGAACTAGGAGCATCTACATCAAGTCTCTAGCTCTTATAGGTTCTGAGATCCTTGCGTTCATACATACGGACGGACGGACGGACAGACAGACGGACATGGCTAGATGGACTCGGCTATTGATGCTGATCAAGAATATATATACTTTATGGGGTCGGAGATGCTTCCTTCTGCCTGTTACATACATTTGGATTTTGCACAAATACAATATACCCTTATACCCATTTTTAATGGGTTCTGGGTATAAAAACAAAAAGACTTTGTCAGATACGTGCTGAGTTTTCGGCCGATCGTTCCTATGGCAGATATATTGTATATTGGTATAGTGCACCATTTGTCAGAGGAATTCGTGTTTACAACTTATAACTGCCAACTGCCATGTATTGTCAAGATATCTTTAAGGATAAATTGTAAAAGTACAAGTAGTTAATGTAAAAATTATTCAGACCACCATTTAATGTTCCACTGACAGCCATTTGGTAACCATATATATAGCGGACCGATTTTGATAAGATTTTGCATATATGCACTTAACACACAGATATTTATAAATTAATAGTTGTCCTCTTACTGGTCTTAATCTTCAACGCCATAATGAGGGTGAAATACTTTCCGGAAGCGTGGACAATTTCAATCGTGGCCATGATTCACATACCTGGAAATCCGGAGGACGACCCCAGTCAGGTAGGCCGATTAGTCTCCTGCCTGCACTATCTAAGGTGTGGGAAAGGCTTGTCGCAGCTAGACTTATGGCCACTGCAGAGTCACGGTGCTTTATTCCAAACCACCAATTTGGCTTCCGTGCTGGATACGGAACCACGTTATGGAGGCATTTGACAAAAAATGGTACTGTGTGGCGGCCTTTGTGAATGTCAGCCAGGCATTTGACTGTATTTGTCACCTTGGAGGGTCGTTCTATCAGGGTGAAAGTAAGGGCGGAGAAGTCCCTCATCCATCACATCCAATCTGGCGTCCCTCAAGGGAGTGTACTAGGGCCACTATTATTTTCCGTCTTCTCCGCTGAATGCCGACTCCAAACGCCCATGCCCTTGGTCTGCCTTCGCGCAATGGCCTCATATGCCGACGACGTCTGCGCAATAGTCAGCGCCAGATCCCCAGTGGTTGCTGCAGATGCTGCGCAGAACTACCAGGATCTCCTTAGCTCCTGGGCTCGAACGTCAAATTAAGCCCTGCCAAAATCCCCACTGTGTGCTTCACAATTAAAAGAGGATTACCAGCAGCGCTGAGGCAAAACGGAGTGACGCTAAACCAAAAGAGCGAAACAAAATACTTGGGCGTCACCCTTGATAAGCGTTTAACTTTCGCCAGCCACACTAGAAGTGTTGTGCAACGCTGCCGAAATAAACTAGTTAAGCTAAATTGGCTGCTGAAACCTTGCAGCAAAGTTTCTGTAGCAAGTAAACGACTTTTTTACTTACGAATTGTGGCACTCATCTGGCGGTACCCCATACAGATCTCAGGCTTGACTGATCCTTCAAACAGAAAGAGTCTTCAATCCCTGCAAAGCAAGGATCTCCGCCGAATGTCAGGTGCGCAACAGCGTCCTCCACAGAGATCTGCAAATCCCCTGGGTCGAAGACCAAATCAGAACCCTTAAGGCGACGCGGCCTCCTCCGCTCAGGCTGGCTACCTGACAGAAAAAAAAAAATTTAAAACAAGTTTTTTTAACAAAATCCTGACGAATGTAACTGGGCGAATGTTGTATATATGGAGGGAGCGAAGTGAAACTAATAAATGCCGAGTTCGGTCAAGATATCTTAAAAATTATAAATGTTGCTAACACAAGTACCTAATTTTCGTTTCATTGGTTATTCCCCATGACAAATGCTTATTTCGGAAGCTCAGCCTTAAGCTACGTTCACAGAAACGATCATATTACCTGTACAAAGTGACCTTTCTTAAGCCCAAATGAACTAACAAAGTGACAAAGAAGACAAATACGATTTCATTGAGAAATACCCAGCCATAATGGAGGCAGATGGCGCTAAAAAGTTTATTAAGCTCTCTAATTATTACAGACGTTTTACAAAAATTGCATGGACTATTTTCGTCACATAACACGATTATGTAAAAATAATGTTTAATGAATGACTACCAGCTTTTGAATAGCTAACAACAGAATTAAATGAGCCATCATTGCTACAGCACCCAGATTATAGCATAGAATTATGCATTACAACAGAAGCAAGTAAGCAAAGCGTGCGGAGAAGCTCTCACAGGAGAACACAATGGTACACATCTAACACTAGCATACATCTGAAGAATCTTCACAAAAGGCCTTGAGCACTCGATGGATCGGAAATAACGACAAAGAAGGACTATCGCTTTATAAATAAGGACCTTGTTTCGGAGCCAGAGTTTATTGTTGGGGCATAGCACCCAGCTCAAACTCCTGCTGTTCGTCATATCGGTGACATGTTTTTGAATGTAAGTGGTCATGTTCTAAGAGCTCGCTATGGAGAAAAGGTACAGGGCAGGAGTCTCTGCGTAGGGTGTGAGTGACCATGGACCATTTTTCAAGGTTAACTAAAATGAGATCCTGCAGGATGTCCGTAGCTTCAATCTATTTTTGGCAAGAGTTACCGTGTGATCAGCCAACATGGCACCGGAAGGTTCTGCCGATTGATGAGAGCCATTTTCTGTGCTGTGGGAATGTCGTGACTACTTCGTGACTACTTCACATAGAAACAGAAAGCCGCACAGACCGACATGGCTCTATCGACTCGGCTGTTGATACTGATCAAGAATATTTATATTTTAGGGGGTCGGAGATGTCTTCTTCTATGCGTAACACATTTCACGACAAAATTATAAAACCCTCTGCAAGTGTATAAAAAAAATGTGTATAGACCAAATTAGGATATTTTAGTCAGGCTTATTCTAGAATGAGCGGACGAATCGAAAAGTAAAGGCCGACCGAAAAGTTAAGCGCCCAGTGCCCAGTAACTTGTCGTAGTCGACGTCGGCGTTTAAGGACCGTTAAGGCGTTGTGGCAGCGTTTGTACAGTTGGACGAATTAAGCTCACGCGCGGTGGAGAGTTGAATCAACGAAGCGTGACTTCAGAATCAGACCAAAGAACCGTTAACAGGCAAATGTGGTCAAATAGTAGCGCTATCACCGAGAGAATGTTTCGTTTTATCCACAGCCAACCACTACAACCACAACACTCTTTAAACCAAAGTTTCTGCAATGTTTGGTTTATCGAGGTATAAAACTCTTCTTGGCAACTCAGATAAACAGCATGAGTCTTCTTATGACTTGGCGGCGTGATACAATCCAGCCAACCAGTGTCTTTTGCAGAATCGGACAGACAGACATTACTATTATTCTCGTTTCATTCTCTATAGATATAATACACTACCCTAATCTTTTTTGTTAGAGGCCCTGCCGTACTCTCTGGCGGCGACTGGCAGTTCAATTCAAACTTAAGCTATGAGTGCTCTTTTACTAATATAAAATCCTTTACAACGCTTATATACTATAGCTACGATAACGATATGTGGGGTGGCTAACTTAGTACTTCGACGGCCGCGTTTATGGCGACGACTCTGGGGCTCGTCAGTTACTAAATTATTCCGTTAGTCTTGTAAATCAACTTTACATTTAAATCATCAAAGTGGATTCCGTCAGCCTCGAGGATACTGCTCCTGTTGAGCAAAAGGATGCACCGAGCCTGGCTGTGGCCTTAGAGGTGTATCTAAACGATGGACCCCGCCCACAATTATTAGCTGAGTACAGGGCGAGACAAGTAAAGGGCTATAAAAATAATTTTTTTTTTAAAACAAATAAAAAATAAAATTATGACAGAAATAAATGCTCTGTTAGCTTTATTATACGTTTGAACAATTATAAATTAGTCATGATTGAAGACAAGATCGTTCCAATATACAAAGGCAATCCAAACTTTCGTATGCGAGCCATACAAATTTTGCAAAGGCTAGGGAATTCATACGAGTATATGAATTCGTAGACGAATATGTTGAAACATGCGGCACAGCAACAAGCCCACTGTTTTCATGTTCTAAAATAGAGAGGGGAAAAGTCTTGTCAATTCAACCATACGTAATCATTAAAACCATTGTTGACAAGCGTCCCGTGAACGAGTTGCATTAATTTACATAAGCGGCGCAAAGTTTTTGTCCAAAACTCATAAATTGCGCTCTCGAAGTAAGGGCTCCATTTTAGGTACTCTTTTCGACATTTCACCATGTCTAAATTCTAAAAACTGTGGGATTATTCTAATTTTAAATTTCTAATTTAAAGTTGCCGCTTGCCTTCGTTGATATATCAGCAGTTTATGGTTATGAGACTTTCACATTCTTCACAATATAGATAGGAATCTCGATTAATCATCGCACTATACACGAAATGTTCGAGGCGAATTTACACATATATAAAAAATGTGACATGATCATAATAGTATTTTGTAAACATATGAGGAGCATAGTATATTTAATAAATGTCTAGTTTTGGTCAACATTTCTTGAAAAACAAAATGTTTTCATACAAGAATCTAATTTTCGACCCGTTGTGCCTATGGCAGCTATATGATATAGTGGTCCGGATCTTGCATATGTATGAGGAGTACAGTAAATCTAATAAATGCCGAGATTGGTCAAGATATCTTGAAAAACAAAATGTTTTTCATACAAAAAATAATTTTCGACCGTTCGTTCCTATAGTAGCTATATGATATAGTGGTCGGGATCTTGCATATGTATGACGATTGCCGAGATTGGTCAAGATATTTGAAAAACAAAAGGTTTTTTCATACAACTTAATTTTCGACCGATCGTTCCTAATGCAGCTTTATGATATAAAGGTCCGATCTTAATAGGATTTAGCAGATTTATGAGGAGCATAGTAAAGCATAATAAACGTCGAGTTTGGTCAAAATTTCTTGATAAACAAAATGTTTTTCATAAAAGAATCTACATTTCGACCGATCCTTCCTATGGCAGCTATATGGTATAGTGGTCCGATTAGTCAAGATTTCTTGAAAAACAAAATGTTTTTCATAAAAGAATCTACTATTCGACCGATCGTTCCTATAGCAGCTATATGATATAGTGGTCCGGATCTTGCATATGTATGAGGAGTATAGTAAATATAATAAATGCCGAGATTGGTCAAGATATTTGAAAAGCAAAATGTTTTTCATACAACTTTATTTTCGACCTATCGTTCCTAATGCAGCTATATGATATAAAGGTCCGATCTTAATAGGATTTAGCAGATTTATGAGGAGCATAGTAAAATTAATAAATGTCGAGTTTGGTCAAGATTTCCTGATAAACAAACTGTTTTTCATATAACAATCTACTATTCGACCGATCGTTCCTATAGCAGCTATATGATATAGTGTTCCGATCTTAATATTATTTTGCATATATAAGAGAAGCATAGTAAAACTAATTAATGCCGAGTCAAGATATCTTGAAAAACAAAATATTTTTTCATACAAAAACTTAATTTTCGACCAATCGTTCCTATGGCAGCCATATGATATAGTGGTCCGATCCAGCTGCTTTTGACATATGTGCTGCGTGCAACAGAAAGAGGGACTTCTGCAAAGTTTCATTAAGATAGCTTTAAAACTGAGAGACTAGTTCGCAAAGAAACAGACAGACGGACAGACGGACATTGCTCTATCGACTCGGCTGTTGATGCTGATCAAGAATATATATACTTCATGGGGTCGGAGATGTCTTCTTCTTTGCGTCACACATTTCACGACAAAATTATAATACCCTCTGCAAGGGTATAAAAAAAATTTGTAATCACAAACCTAGTTTTCGACCGATCGTTCCTATTGCAGATATATGATACAGTGGTCCGACCTTAATAGGATTTTGCATATATATGAGGAGTAAAGTAAAACTAATAAATGCCTTGCATGGTCAAGATATCTTGATAAAATAAAATGTTTTTCATAAAACTTAATTTTCGACCGACTGTTCCTATGACAGCTATATGTTATAGTGGTCTAGTGGTGGATATGAGGAGTATAGTAAAACTAATAAATGCCGAGTTTGGTCATATATCTTGAAAAACAAATGTTTTTTTTCATACGCAAACTTAATTTTCGACCGATCGTTCCTATGGAAGCTATATGATATAATGGTCCGATTTAATATTATTTAGCATATATGTGAGAAGCATAGTAAAATTAACAAATTCCGAGTTTGGTCAAGATATCTTGAAAAATAAAATGTTTTTCATACGAAAACTTAATTTTCGACCGCTTGTTCCTATGGCAGCTATATGATATAGTGGTTCGATATTATTATTATTTTGCATATATATAAGGAGTAAAAAAAAAATAATAAATGCCGAGTTTCGTCAAGATATCTCGAAAAACAAAATGCTTTTTCATACAACAAATTAATTTTCGACCGATCGTTACTATGGCAGCTATATGATATAGTATTCCGATCTTAATATTATTTTGCATATATATGAGAAGCATAATAAAAGTAACAAATGCCGAGTTTGGTCAAGATATTTTGAAAAGAAAAATGTTTTTTCATACAAAAACTTAATGTTCGACCGATCGTTCCTATGGCAGATATATGATATAGTGTTCCGATCTAATATTATTTTGCATAGATATGAAAAGCATAGTAAAACTAATAAATGCCGAGTTTGCTCAATATATTTTGAAAAACAAAATGTTTTTTTTCATACGAAAACTTTATTTTTGACCGATCGTTCCTATGGCAGCTATACGATATAATGGTCCGATCTTAATAGGATGTGGCCTCTATATGAGGAAAATAGTAAAACTATTAAATGAAGAGTTTGGTCAAGATATCCTGAAAAAATAATATTTATTATACAACAACATAATTTTCGACCGATCGATTCTATGGCAGCTATATGATATAGTGGTCCGGTCTTAAAAGGATTTTACCTCTATATGAGGAGTATAGTAGAACTAATAAATGCTGAGTTTGGTCAAAATATTTTGAAAAATAAAATGTTTTTCATACAGGAATCAACTTTTCGACCAATCGTTCCTATGGCAGCTATATGATATAGTGGTTCGATCTTAATAGTATTTTGCATACATATGAGGAGTAAGTAAAACTAATAAATGTCGAGTTTGGTCAACATATCTTGAAAAAAAACATGTTCTTTCATTTAACAACTTAATATTCGACTGATCGTTTCTATGGCAACTATATGATATAGTGGTCCGATCTTAATGGGATTTTGCCTATATATGAGGAGTAAAGTAAAACTGATAAATGCCGAGTTTGGTGAAGATATCTTGAAAAACAAAATGTTTTTTCATACAAAAACTTAATTTTCGACCGCTTGTTCCTATGGCAGCTATATGATATAGTGGTTCGATCTTATTAGTATTTCGCATTATATAGGAGTAAAGAAAAATTAATAAATGCCGAGTTTGGTCAAGATATCTCGAAAAACAAAATGTTTTTTCATACATCAAATTAATTTTCGACCGGTCGTTCCTATGTCAGCTATATGATATAGTGAGCCGATCTTAATAGGATTTTGCATATTTGTGAGAAGTAAAGTAAAACCAATAAATGCCGAGTTTGGTCAAGATATCTTGCTAAACAAAATGTTTTCATACAACAACTTAATTTTCGACCGATCGTTTCTATGGCAGCTATATGATATAATGGTCCGATCTCAAAAGGATTTTACCTCTATATGATGAGTATAGTAAAACTAATAAATGCCGAGTTTGGTCAAAATATTTTGAAAAATAAAATGTTTTTCATACAGGAATCAACTTTTCGACCGATCGTTACTATGGCAGCTATATGATATAGTGGTTCGATCTTAATAGTATTTGCATACATATGAGGAGTATAGTAAAACTAACAAATTCCGAGTTTGGTCAAGATATCTTGAAAAATAAAATGTTTTTTCATACAAAAACTTAATTTTCGACCGATCGATCCTATGGCAGCTATATGATATAGTGGTCCGATCTTAATAGGATTTTGCATATATATGAGGAGTAAAGAAAAACTAATAAATGCCGAGTTTGGTCAAGATATTGAAAAACAAAATGTTTTTTCATACAGCAAATTAATTTTCGACCGATCGTTCTTATGATATAGTGAGCCGATCTTAATAGGATTATGCATGTTTGTGAGAAGTAAAGTAAAACCAATAAATGCCGAGTTTGGTCAAGATATCTTGCTAAACAAAATGTTTTTCATACAACAACTTAATTTTCGACCGATCGTTTCTATGGCAGCTATATGATATAGTGGTCCGATCTTAAAAGGATTTTACCTCTATATGATGAGTATAGTAAAACTAATAAATGCCGAGTTTGGTCAAAATATTTGAAAAATAAAATGTTTTTCATACAGGAATCAACTTTTCGACCGATCGTTACTATGGCAGCTATATGATATAGTGGTTCGATCTTAATAGTATTTTGCATACATATGAGGAGTATAGTAAAACTAACAAATTCCGAGTTTGGTCAAGATATCTTGAAAAATAAAATGTTTTTCATACAAAAACTTAATTTTCGACCGATCGATCCTATGGCAGCTATATGATATAGTGGTCCGATCTTAATAGGATTTTGCATATATATGAGGAGTAAAGAAAAACTAATAAATGCCGAGTTTGGTCAAGATATTGAAAAACAAAATGTCTTTTCATACAGCAAATTAATTTTCGACCGATCGTTCCTATGATATAGTGAGCCGACTTAATAGGATTATGCATGTTTGTGAGAAGTAATGTAAATTAATAAATGCCGAGTTTGGTCAAGATATCTTGAAAAACAAAATGTTTTTTCATACAACAACTTAATTTTCGACCGATCGTTCTATGGCAGCTATATGATGTAGTGGTCCGATCTTAAAGGATGTTACCTCTATATGAGGAGTATAGTAAAACTAATAAATGCCGAGTTTGGTCAAAATTTTTTGAAAAATAAAATGTTTTTCATACAGGAATCAACTTTTCGACCGATTGTTACTATGGCAGCTATATGATATAGTATTCCGATCTTAATATTATTTTGCATATATACGAGAAGCATAATAAAAGTAACAAATGCCGAGTTTGGTCAAGATATTTTGAAAAGCAAATGTTTTTTCATACAAAAACTTAATGTTCGACCGATCGTTCCTATGGCAGATATATGATATAGTGTTCCGATCTTAATATTATTTTGCATAGATATGAAAAGCATAGTAAAACTAATAAATGCCGAGTTTGCTCAGTATATTTTGAAAAACAAAATGTTTTTTTCATACGAAAACTTTATTTTGACCGATCGTTCCTATGGCAGCTATACGATATAATGGTCGATCTTAATAGGATGTTGCCTCTATATGAGGAAGATAGTAAAACTATTAAATGAAGAGTTTGGTCAAGATATCCTGAAAAACATAATATTTTTTTATACAACAACATAATTTTCGACCGATCGTTTCTATGGCAGCTATATGATATAGTGGTCGGATCTTAAAAGGATTTTACCTCTATATGAGGAGTATAGTAAAACTAATAAATGCTGAGTTTGGTCAAAATATTTTGAAAAATAAAATGTTTTTCATACAGGAATCAACTTTTCGACCGATCGTTCCTATGGCAGCTTTATGATATAGTGGTTGATCTTAATAGCATTTTGCATACATATGAGGAGTAAAGTAAAACTAATAAATGTCGAGTTTGGACAATATATCTTGAAAACAACATGTTCTTTCATACACAACTTAATTTTCGACTGATCGTTTCTATGGCAACTATATGATATAGTGGTCCGATCTTAATGGGATTTTGCCTCTATATGAGGAGTATAGTAAAACTAATAAATGCCGAGTTTGGTGAAGATATCTTGAAAAACCAAATGTTTTTTCATACAAAAACTTAATTTTCGACCGCTTGTTCCTATGGCAGCTATATGATATAGTGGTTCGATCTTATTAGTATTTTGCATATATATGAGGAGTTAAGAAAAATTAATAAATGCCGAGTTTGGTCAAGATATCTCGAAAAACAAAATGTTTTTTTCATAAACAAATTAATTTCGGACCGATCGTTCCTATGTCAGCTCTATATGATATAGTGAGCCGATCTTAATAGGATTTTGCATATGTGTGAGAAGTAAAGTAAAAACCAATAAATGCCGGGTTGGTCAAGATATCTTGCTAACAAAATGTTTTTCATACAAACTTAATTTCGACCGATCGTTTCTATGGCAGCTATATGATATAGTGGTCCGATTTAAAAGGATTTTACCTCTATATGGGGAGTATAGTAAAATAATAAATGCCGAGTTTGGTCAAAATATTTTGAAAAATAAAATGTTTTTCATACAGGAATCAACTTTTCGACCGATCGTTACTATGGCAGCTATATGATATAGTGGTTCGATCTAATAGTATTTTGCATACATATGAGAAGTGTAGTAAAACTAATAATGCCGAGTTTGGTCAAAATATTTGAAAAATAAAATGTTTTTCATACAGGAATCTACTTTTCGACCGATCGTTTCTACGGCAGCTATAGATATAGTGGTACGATCTTAATAGGATTTTGCAAATATATGAGGAGTAAAGAAAAAACTAATAAATGGCGAGTTTGGTCAAGATATCTTGAAAAACAAAATGTTTTTTCATACAACAAATTAATTTTCGACCGATCGTTCTTATGGCAGCTATATGATATAGTGTTCCGATCTTAAATTATTTTGCAGATATATGAGAAAGCATAGAAACATATGCCGAGTTTGGTCAAGATATCTTGAAAAACAAAATGTTTATTCATACAAAAATTAATTTTCGACCGACCGTTCCTATGGCAGCTATATGATATAGTGGTCCGATCTTAATAGGATTTTTGCATATATATGAGGAGTAGAGTAAAACTAATAAATATCTTGAAAAACAAATATTTTTTTCATAGCACAAATTAATTTTTGACCGATCGTTCTATGGCAGCTATATGAGGATATGTGGTCAAGATATCTTGAAAAACAAAGTGTTTTTTCTTACAACAACTTAATTTTCGACCGATCGTTCCGATGGCAGCTTATGATATAGTGGTCCGATCTTAATAGGATTTTGCATATATATGAGGAGTAGAGTAAAACTAATAAATGCCGAGCTTGGGAAGCATAGTAAAATTAACAAATTCCGAGTTTGGTCAAGATATCTTGAAAAACAAATGTTTTTTCATACAAAAACTTAATTTTCGACCGATCGTTCCTATAGCAGCTATTGATATAGTGTTCCGATCTTATATTATTTGCATATATATGAGAAGCATAGCAAAATTAACAAATTCCGAGTTGGTCAAGATATCTTGAAAAACAAAATGTTTTTTCATACAAAATCTTAATTTTCGACCGATCGTTTCTATAGCAGCTATATGATACAGTGTTCCAATCTTAATATTATTTTGCATAATATATGAGAAGCAAACTATAAAATGTCGAGTTTGCTTAAAATATTTTGAAAAATAAAATGTTTTTTATAATGGAATAAACATTTCGACCGATCGTTACTATGGCAGCTATATGATAAGTGATTCGATATTAATAGTATTTTGTATATATATGAGGAGCTTAGTAAAAACTATACATGCCGAGTTTGGTCAAGATTCTGTTAGACAAAATGTTTTTTCATACAAAAACTTTATTTTCGACCGATCGTTCTATGGCAGCTATATAGTGGTCTTGCTGTGGATATGAGGAGTATAGTTAAAATAATAAATGACGAGTTTGGTCAGTATATCTTGAAAAAACAAAATGTTTTTTCATACGAACACTAATTTACGACCGATAGTTTCTATGGGCAGCTATATGATATAGTGGTCGATCTTAAAAGATTTTACTCTATATGAGGAGTAGGTAAAACTAATAAATGCCGAGTTTGTTCAAAATATTTTAAAAATAAAATGTTTTTCATACAGGAATCAACTTTTCGACCGATCGTTACTATGACAGCTATATGATATAGTGGTTCGATCTTAATAGTATTTTGCATATATATGAGGAGTATAGTAAAACTAATAAATACCGAGTTGGTCAAGATATCTTGAAAAACAAAATGTTTGTCATACAAAAACTTAGTTTTCGACCGATCGATCCTATGGCAGCTATATGATCTAGTGGTCGATCTTAATACGATTTTGCATATATATGAGGAGTAAAGAAAAACTAATAAATGCCGAGTTTGGTCAAGATATCTTGAAAATCAAAATGTTTTTCATACAAC